>QRFB01000079.1:10355-55725 GCA_008931105.1 Oenanthe javanica | reverse complement strand
ATTTCAAGCAGACCCTAGAGAATCACATTTGATAGCTGTGAAAAGAATTTTTAGATATCTCAAGGGGGTTCAAACTCTTAGACTTTGGTATCCTAGAGAGTCAGATTTTTCACTAATTGGCTATTCAGATTCTGACTATGCAGGATGCAAAGTAGACAGGAAAAGCACAACAGGACAATGCCAGTTTCTTGGCAACAGATTAATTTCTTGGTTTAGCAAGAAACAACAGACTGTATCAACCTCAACAGCTGAGGCTGAATACATTGCAGCTGGAAGTTGCTGTGCTCAAATCCTGTGGATGAGAAATCAATTACTTGATTATGGACTAACATTCTCAAATATTCCTATGTATTGTGATAATACTAGTGCTATTAAAATTGCAGAGAATCCAGTCCAACACTCCAGAACAAAGCACATTGATGTCAGGTATCACTTTATTAGAGAACATGTTGAAAATGGTACTGTGACACTTCACTATGTTCCAACTGACAAACAGCTTGCAGACATTTTTACAAAACCACTTGATGAGCCTACCTTTCTCAAACTGGTAAGAGAACTAGGTATGTTAAACATGTAGGTAATCAGTGATTACAAGAAGCAAGGTATGTACTTTAATTATAGTTCTTGATGTGTCAAACTATAATTTATTAATGCAAAATTCCTGAAGTACTTTATCTTGACAGAGTCCAACTTCTAAACTCTGATGAGTTCCTAAACTCTGATGGCCTATAAACTCTGATGATTGCTATGTGCAGGCATACAAACAACAAGAAGAATATTCTCTGACATTAAGAGAATTGATGACAAGAAGAAAAGTCTACCTGCCATGACATATCCACAGGCAATACAGGTAAAACTCTCCACCTACAAACCTTCTATCTACAATGCTTCATTTTTTTAAGGTGAAATGGTGCAGGAACAACTATTGGAGAAACCCCTGCACCTACCCAAGTAGCCAAATCCCCTTCCACTAAACAATCTAAGAAACCACTATCTAGAAAAGCAACCTCTGGTGTCTCTCAAAAGGCACCAGTTGCAAAAAGAAGGAGATTGGTACAAACTAGGCTTGTAGATGAGCAAAGTGATGAGGAGCTCAACCNTGGTGAAATGGTGCAGGAACAAGTTTTGGAGAATCCCCCTGCACCTACCCAAGTAGCCAAATCACCTTCCACTAAACAATCTAAGAAATCACTATCTAGAAAACCAACCTCTGGTGTCTCTCAAAAGGCACCAGTTGCAAAAAGAAGGAGATTGGTACAAACTAGGCTTGTAGATGAGCAAAGTGATGAGGAGCTCAACCCTCTAGAGAGACAGGTTATTGAATGACTTTCTTTGTTAAAAGAAAATCATGATGCACCTGAATCTAACTTTCAAGCCACAACTGTAGACTCTCAAAAGTCTACAGACTCTGAAAAACCTAGAGAAACACCTCAGGAACCTCAAATTGAGTCTCTTGAGATATCTTTTGCTAAACAATACAAGAGGTTGAGGAAGGCTTATTCTGCACACACACACAAGCCTGTTATTATTACTAACCCTGTTTTGCAGGAAACAGAAGCTCTCAAGGCTCCTGCAGAGCCATACTCTGAAAGCAAGAAAACACCTGAACCAGAGTCTAATGTTGAGTCAGAGTCTAGTCTGCCTTCGGACTCTGATTATGAAACATTTTGGGAAGGAATGTCATTGGATGCAGCCTCTTGTCTCATTGATCAAGTAATTATCCCAACTGATGAGGTGCTGCTATTCTTATATCCTTTGGTAGAGCCAATTGAGGATCCTGATCAATTTTCAACAAAATCTCAAGTATTGGATCTTCTCACAACCTATTAAGCCCTAAGGAAGAAAATGAAGATGGAACTTCAAATGTCTACACAAGCTGTGGTCACAAATTTCTACAGCTACCTCTTTAACTCTTCATTACAAGTTAAAACAGTTGGGCTCATGCAAGGCAGAACAAATGAAGTTCTCAAAGCACTTGGTGTGCCAGGCTCTGAACAGCAAATTTCAAAAGCCTAAAACGCTTAAGGTCCACAGAAGGAGAAAATCAGAGTCTGTTCCTGAGTTGGAAACTGAGATTGAGCAACCAGTTTTTGACTATTAAGCAATTTGGGATACAGGAATTACCTACAGGATAGCTACTGATTGGATTTCTACTATTCAGCTTCTTCCAGGGAAGGTGGTTGATTTTCTTGTTCACAATGTAGGAAAGGTGGCCAACAAATACATCTATCCAACCTATGAAGGTAGATATGATAGCAAGGGAACTGCAGGATTCTTTTCACATTATTTTTGCCCAGGCCATCAATGTCATCCATGCAAGGACTTTTCTAAATGAACACTTGGATGCATTCACCATGGTAGAACCACAGGAGGTAGCAGATGATGCAAGGAAGTTAGAGGATGGGACTAGNAGTTGGAGGATGGGACTAGTGCACCAGTGGTGACTAGTGATAAAGATGCTCAGTCTGCCTCACCCACACAAGAACCACCTAGTCAGAGGTAGGGTGATAGTGGGGCAGGGGAGTATGCTGTTAGGCCTTCCTTGACAACTCAACAAAATGCTGATGAGAACCCCAATGATATGGGAGGACAGACTCTGATTGATGCTCATGAAGACTTTCTAAATCTATTCTATCAGAATCTATCCACCTTGAGGGGGAGTCTCATGCACTAACAGTCCAAGATGGTGACACTCAGACTCTGGCTTCTAATGAAGTCATACTGAAGTAGTCAGAGTCTAGAGTAGACCTTGAGACTGGAATACTAGAGCCAACAGACTCTGAAAAGAAAGAAGATGCTAATATAGGTTCAGAATCTGTTGATGCTCACCCCTTGATGGAAACCCCTAGCCTTCAGATATTTGAAGGGGTACCCCTCCATCAAGGTGGTTCAGGTGTTGAAGCAATCTCATTTTCTCTTAACCCCTCTTCAGTAGGATTTTTAAGTGCACCCTCCAAATTGAGTGAAAAAAATCTATTGAGAGGCTGCCACTGGTCTAGGCAAAAGGAGAGGTAGATAAGGTTATAGAAAGCCTGAGTGAAAATGAGAGAGTGGGTGCCCAACCCCACTATGAGAATGAGAGATTAGGGTATCCTGAACCTAGCTTTACTTATTGGGATCAAGACTTTCCACAGAGTTGGTCCAATGAGTTGAAGCAGGGAATGGATGACAATTTATATTTTTTTTTAGAATTCCTTTTCTTCCATTATCCAAAGATGTAGCTTTTCCACAGATCCATTTGGCTGGTGGTGATGATGTCAAAAAAAGGGAGAAGAAAGATAAGCATAAATAAGGGGAGATCAAGAAAAGGGGAGAAGAAAGGTGAGTGATTTTTCCAGGAGAAATAAGTCCTTATATGCAAGGAGTTAAAAGGTTGATAGATATGGTGATAAGTACTGTTCTAGATTAATTGTTTCATTCCTTAGTTTTGACATCATCAAATATTGATTTATGCTTCATTGTTTGTAAAGCATAAATAGGGGGAGATTATTAGGAATATTTTCATTTGATGATGTACAAAATACTAGAACATGATTTAGCATAGTCTGTTAGGAATAAGTCATCAACTAATATTTCTTCATCAACGGATATTTCCTCATCAACTAATATTTCTTCATCAACGGATATTTCTTCATCAGCGGATATTTCCTCATCAACTGATATTTCTTCATCAACGGATATTTCCTCATCAACGGATATTTCTTCATCAATGGATATTTGCTCATCAATGGATATCTCTTCATAAACGGATAAATATCAATTGAGAAGTCATCAACAGATATATATTGATCGATAGTCTGCAATGTTACTGTCATAGAAAAGTTATTGTCATGCAAAGCTACTGTCAGACAATGCAAAGCTACTGTCAGACAAAGCAAAGTTACTGTCATGCAAAGCTACTGTCAAGAAAGTTGCTGTCAGGAATGTTTGCTATCAGAGTTTATGAAAGCTGCTGTCAGAAAAGTTACTGTCAAAGAAGCTGCTGTCAGGAAAGTTACTGTCAGAGTTTATGAATCAGTTTCTATGATCAGAGTTTATCTTCAGAGTTTAGTGAAGCCAGAATTTACAAGGTGATCAGAGTCTATACAGTTAAAGTTATATTTGGAAAGATGATCACAGGAATGGAAAGTCTTTGAAGATCAAAACAAATATATTGCAGATACGTTATGGAAAGGAAAGAAGATTTCAGAAGGAAGCTGTCAACTAATAATTAGGGATTCTATTCCTATAATTCCGATTGTAATTTTACTTTCTATTATTAGTTGATAGGTAGCTCTCTATATAAACTCTATGTAACCTAATTATAAAAGTGTGAGTCGAGAAGAACAATTGTCTGAGTGATAATTTGTGAAAGCATAGAGATAGAGAGAGTTGCTGTGATAAACACAGAAGAAACTGCTAGGATTGTGTACATCCTAGGAGAGTTTTTATTCATACATCAATAATAAAAACAGTATTCTTTGATATCTCTGTGTGTGATCTTTGTTCTTAATTTATATCTGTTAATTCAGAGTGAGTTGGTTTTAATCAGGCAGAAAAGGAACACAAGTATTCAACCCCCCTTCTACTTGTGCAACTGGGAAAACAGAGTTTAAGGGAAATTTCTTCGTGTCGAATTCTAGTGTGTTGTACATACATGAAAAATTGGCCAAGGTTTTCTATGTGTCGATTTTTAATTCACCATAGAGGGTAAAATGGTAATTAGTACAAGAATCGAATTTTGTCTATGCTGTAACTGTTATATAATTATCTTACTTGGACTATTTTATTCTCACCTGTGCAAGTCGATACATACACACACACCATTGTTGCTCAGTTTTCTTTGTTAAATAACTCGACACCCCCCTCATAACATCATTTTTACTCACCCATTTTATAATCTGAGACCAGTTCTGTGTGTCATTTTCAAAGATCTATGACATATTTAAAAATCACATCATTTGGTATAGTTTCTTTGAAAAACCCATTTCGAGTTATTCATTCGATTAATCCCATATCTAGTTATTTTTAGGTGATTAAAAATTAAAATTGTGTAGAAAATCACTTCTTGTATTTCATATAATTTTTCCATAATTTTTTAGAAGTGATTTGAATTTGAGTTATTTTTACTCGAATTAAATTAATACTTTTTTAATTATTAAAATATTTATCGCAAAATATTTGTCTTAATTAATTAATAAATTATCTGCGCATTTTTAATTAATTAAAAATGGTTGGAAAATTTATTGTACTTAAAACAAATAGTGCACTCACAATAGAACCGAAGTCTGTTGTTGAACCATATAGCAAATGGATTCGGTTTCTTCGTGAACATTCAAATGTACGGCATGCTTTAACTGCAAGCCCAGAATTAAATCTTGATGCACTGCTTGTATGTTATTATTCAGCTGTCGATACATCAGATACAAACAATTTGGCTTTTTCCTTTTCCTTAGAAACTAGAGATGTTCGGGTAACGGATCAGGACTTAAATCATATTTTGCAGTTAAACACTATAAATTTTGATCCTTTACCTGATGATGCTGAACGTACCAACTTCTTCAATTCCATCACACATGAAGGACCATTGAACTTAACAGAAATTTACAAGCATAATCTTTCTCGTGAATGGAACTTTTTCTTTCATATAGTTAACCATATTTTTGCAAAGAAGAAGAGTGGATGGAGTGGTATTCCCAAAATGACTCAATATATTGGGTATGCCATCTCTAACAATCTCAATATAAATTATGGTAAACTATTAATGAAAAGCATTCTTCAGGTTATGGGATCTAGTACAAAAATGGACATCAACCGAGTCAATGTTGAATGTTTTTATCCTAGATTTCTATAATTAGTGCTCAATGATCTACTATCTAATGATGAAATGCTTCCTTTCTCTGCAAGTCAGTTCGAACAATGTACTATAATTTGTGGTAGTGTCGTTGCAGTAATAGTAAACAAGGGTGATTACCCAAATGGGAATGTAGCACGACTAATAGAATATATGGAAAGTGTTATGCTCCCTGTAGCAGGTGAACAGCAAGAGGAGGTTCTTGAACTCGAAGATTCAATGGATGAGGACTCTGAAGCTGAACCTGAGCCTGAAAATGAAGAAGAAGCAGAAGAAAAAGAAGAAGAAGAAGAAGATGTACAATTGGAAAATGAGCCAGTTGCAAGTGATATAGAAATGGCTGATGAAGTAGGGACTGAAAACAACGCAGAATCTTATCACCCTGGTACACCAAGGGTAAGTCCTGATACAGGTAATCTTCTTAAATTTGATCTTTCACTAGTACTTAGTGAAGATTATCTTACTATGTTGGACAACTCACAGCCAACTCTGAACACACACTCACCAATGTCACCAGTGGCTATAGAACATGACAATGAGCCTGAAAACCAACAGGTTCTAACCCTTGTCATAGAACAACAAACACCTATCCCAACTCCTTCCGTCATTATTGTTGAAACCCTAAGTGAGGATGAGGGAGTTAGTGCCTCTAGTGCACCAAATAAGGTGGATGTTAAAACCACTGAAGTAGTTCTGCCTCCTAGCAAAAGAAAGAGAATATGTTTCGAACCAGAGGCAACTGCTAGCCAAAACCCCGATTCACCTGAGCCTTCAAATGTACAAAGGATGGAGCAATGAAATGCACAAATCCATTTCTCTTTGTTTGGAAATGAAAATAAATTGACGGTTAAACAAGCTACTTCAGTAGCAGAGCCTTCATAGGTAGATCTTGTGTTGGACAGGCCTTCACAGGCTTCGAGGGGCATCACGAACTCTTATTTGCCATGCATTACATTGTTCGAGGTGGTGACCCCCCTGGATAGAACATCTCCAATTCCGTTATCGGAGGTTCTCCCAGCCAATTCTGGAATAGGTGAAAGGAAACTCCTCCATAGAGGGAGTGAGAGTTTCATTCAAGAAATAGTTATACAAGTAGTGGAGCCTACTCAGGTTGAGCCTGAGCAAGACATGCCTTCACAGGCTTTAGCTGGCACCACAGATACTCAACTGTCAATCACTACAGTATCTAAAGTGGTGACCACACTGGAACCAACACTTCTAGTTCATGAAAAAGGAGGTCTCCCTACCATTCATGGTTAAGAGGAGAGACAACCCTTCCATAGAAGGAAGAGGGTTTCCCATAATTTAATCTCTAGGGACAACCCATCTCTCTGAGACGAGGCTCCACTCGGCGATGAAGTAATTACTGACCCTTGTGATGAGATAGTGCTCCGACATGAAAGAGTTCCAAACCCTTCTAAAGATAATTCTCCACTTGGTAATGATTCTTCGGAAGAACCAGGTGCGAGGAATTCTCCAGATTCAGAACAAACTCAGCACAATCAAGCAATACTTCAAAGAATTATCAATCTTGATGAACAATTTGGACTCTTCAAACATTCTATGTCCAAAATTACGAAAGGTCAAGAAAAGCTACGGTAGGACAACAAAGAAATCAAAAGTTTACTCAAAGAGCTGTTAGCACAGAGATCAACTTACTTACCTCTTCAATCAACCCCAGCTCCTGAGGATAACACAACTAAAGGGGAGAAAGAAGGACAAGAACAAGAAAAAGATATATCTGTCAAAAGAAAGGAAAATGTAATAGATGATGGTTCTTCTGAAGAAAGAAAAGAGAAAGATCATGCATATGCTGAGGGGGAGGAGTTAGAAGAAGGAGAAATTCCAAATGATGACCCGTTCAATGAAATGGATTCATATGTTAATTAAGTTGCATATCCCAGAACCTTCTCTGCTTATATTGACAAGCACAGGATCAAGAAAGTCAAGGAGGATGATTACAAGACATATGAAGACCTTAATTCAATTGATGAGCAAATTAGGCAATCGAACTGGATAACATATCAGAAAAAGAAAAAGAAGCTCTTTACTTCAAAAACAGGAGGAAAGTGGGAAATAGCAGGAGCTAACTTAAGAAGGCCCGACAATGGTGCCTTGATCAATAATGATGAAGAAGTTCTTAGGCTATTTCAAATCTTTAGAAGAAGAAATAGAAGTGTGAGCAACTACTACTTTGAGGTAAAAAGTGAAATATCTTATCTGGTAGTTTTTTTGGCACCGGAATCAGAAGGTTGGAGATAAACCTTGTCTTTCAACAACTATGGGTTAAAGACCATATCAAGTGAATTTCTGAAGAAAAGGTCTTTAACTGAGTTGTTTGCACTTAAACAGAAGATTAGAATCCATGAATCCTCTGAAAATGAATTAATGGCAAAATTGATTGAAAAGCTTATAGAAAAAGTAGTGCCAGAGATTCAACAGGATCTGTATCAAGTCAGATATTTCAAAGATAGATTTCTTCAAATACTGAGACTGGATCATGAAGCATTGTCATTCTACTCACTCAGATGATTAAAGTTTGTTGAGGGCTTGCTAAGAGGAAAAGGGTTCAAAAATCCTGAGAAGTGAAAACCGGCAGAAAGAATCTTTGCCTACAGGTTAAACATCTCAGAAGCTTTGGGAAGAGATATCCAGAACATAAAAAGATTTGATCCATTAAAAGGTACTCAACCTAGAGAACCATTCAGAGCTGATCTGGGTGATGAACACATATTTGATTTATCAAGAGAAGTGCCAGAAATAGATCCCAGTTTTGAAATAATAAAAGCAAAAGAACCATTAGTCATCACCAATCCACTAAGAATGATCTACTCAAACAAAAATGAAAGTGAAAGACAAATTGAAATGAATAGAATTAGAAATGAAAATTCAAAAGTGATTGGAAGAATAATGGAAAAGCTAAGAAACTCCACAAATTCTGATGAAAAGATCGTGGTACGAGAAGTAGAAGAAGCCTATTTGGACAAAGTGTTAAGAGAAGATCAGATGATTACAAATCGGGTGAATATTAATCAAAAGAGGGTTATAGTGCAAGGGTGGATTCACCAACTAAGCTTTAAATTCAGTGAATTGAAAAGATTTAGGAGTATGCCTCTACTACAACTCATCTTTGATCAACTTCAATATCCAAGGCCAACAAATCTTTTAGAATGGGAGGCTCACGACATTGTCAGAAGGAGAATAGTAAAGGTCCAAGAATGAAGAATCAAATAGAATTATCAGTTCAGTCTAGAGGAACAAAATCATTCTTGTAACTTAGCTATAATGAAATCTGGAATTGTAATATTTAATCCAGAATGTAATTAATGTTATTTACAGTCTTTCCACACTTTACTTTTTCTTGTATTGTTAGTTGAGTTATGCTCTTTTCTTTAGAATTTGCTTGTCGAACTCTAACAATCAAATAGGGGGAGATTGTAAGGCATAATATAACATGCAATGTAATCGAGGATCTGTAACTCAACTAAAAGTAAAGGACTGGTAAATAATATTAATGTAATCACAGGAATCTACAATGAAGATCAGGTAGCTACATGTATCAGGGTATTTGATGGAATATTGAAGATCACTAACAGAAGTTCATTACTATGTTCAAGCGTCAGTGAAAGAATAAGTTCTCAGTTTTTTAGCATGTATTAAGATTCAAATAGTCAGTGCCAGAAGATTTCAGTGAAAACAAGAAGCAATAAAAGAATACAACATTCATGTCAATTGGTTTGATTGAGAATATGAAGATCAATACAGTGTTAGTCACTTGTGAACCAGACCAGTGCACTAAGTGTTGACACAAAGAATTTGATTAACATGTTCATTGTAAAAGAAGAATTGACAAAAGCCAAGTAAGCAAGGTTATTCTCTAAGTCATTGTATGAGGTGAAGAAATCGACACCAAGATAAACAAGGTGAAGAAATTCGACACCAAGGCAAATCAAGGTGAAGAAAATCGATACCTAGCCTTGTAATGACTAAAAGAATTTAAGTGGTATTTCATTGTGTCAAGAAATCGACACATAGAAATGCAGCACTTGAAATTCGACACCTAACCATGCAATGAAGGAAATTCGACACCTAGGATATTCATGAGACAAGAATTCGACACCTAGGTTATTGAAGTGTTAAGGCATACATGGTTAAGGAAATTCGACACCTAGCTAACATGGGAGTAGAAATCGGCACCCACTTGTTTTGTGACCAAGGGAAGAATGCAACATGAGGAATTCGACACCTAGATGATTTTCTAAGGTCAAGTACATAGAGACAATATTCGACACCTAGAAAATATTCACGGATTTCTCAAAGTCAACTCAAGTCAACATATAGGGGGAAAAGAATTCAACACTCAATTGTATTTCACTTTATTGTAAAGTCTACATATAAACAAAATGTATTTTCATTTTGTATGTAATCATAACACAACACACACAAATAGATACAGATGAGAGAGAGACAGAAAGAATATCCAAAGTCATTAAAGCTTGTATTTATTGTTATTGTGAGATTCATATGCAGCTCATACATTTGTGTGAGAAGTGTAGCACCTTGGGATTATATAATACAAAGTATATTCTCAAAGATTGTTCTTGTTACTGTGTTTCATTACTGTCATATTTATTGCTCAACCAGAACATATCAGTGAATAAGAACTATTTTAAAAAACTACTATATCATATTTAACCCCCCCCCCTTCTATGATGATTTCGACCTAACAGAGGTCCACGGTTAACTTTGGTCGGTTTTACTCGGTCATGTTTAACATAAATCCGACCAAAGTTTGACACAATCGGGTTTGTTCATTGGTCGTTTTGTTTTGGTCAGTTTTGAAGCTACGTGTTAGGTCAATGGTCCACGGTCAACCTTGGTCGGTTATAACGGTCGGTTTTAATATAAATCCGACCGAGGTAAGTTACGGTCGGTTTTAATCATGAATTCATAGCGGTTGGTTTCGTTGTAGTCAGAATTACCTCTGTTTCTTATAGTGTGAGAAGTGGATATAAGCTGGATTAGCTTTTGCATATAATGGTAGGAAGCACATATAATATGGCACATCTTTGTTAGAGTTTGACAACAAAGTCAATCAGATTAATCCCATATGGCACTACACGAAAAATAGCTTTAGACAAGGGTTTTTGTTTGTTGTCTAGTTTTTCTTTGTGTATTGAGGCGGTGTCTGTTATGCGCCTCAGATAATGGTACACAAACCGTTGTCAACAAGTGGGCAAGACAAGGTGCCTAGCTCTGGAAAATGTTGTATAACACCTAGAAACAACAACAGTCTGTAATTAAACTCTTGTCTAAAATCATTTCAATCAAATGTTTTCTAAATCTCGATTGTTGTTGTTCAAGAGGAAAGACAATAGTTCTGTAAATACAAACATTTGTTTCATGGAGTGTCACACAACATTTTTGTTAAGCTTGACCATTGTTGCATAGGTGAGTCCACAATTGTTTTTAGAAACAAATGCAATACATTACAGGCATTCACACAACTGTTTCTATCTAAGAACCCTGTTGTTGTAATTCTATACAGACAAAGCTTTTCTTAGTTTAAAAGTATTGTTAGAACATTCATATACAATATTTTATTTCTTCCACATGCTTGCTCTATCTTGAATGCTTTCTTCCAATAAGTTCTGTATTTGCCTCTAAGGAATCTCTGTTGACTTCAGGATCAGTTTCTATAAAAGATTTGTTAAACGAGAATATTTTTGGGGCCTTCTGCAATAAAAATAAAAAACAGTTAAAACATATTAAAATATTTACAAGCACAAAATTAATTAGTTCAAACTCTACTATTGAATATATCCAACCTGCGAGTGACTCATTATGTGGTCCCTAGTTAACCCCTTCATGTTCATTTTCAGATGGATAGCTTTTGGGGTAGCACCTGGGAATTAATTAAAAAATATATTAATAACATTAGAAAAATTATTTTGTCTTTAACAAAAAATAGTTGTTACAAAAAAGACTATTATATTGATATTCAATATGTGATAAGAATATATGTACATGTATATAAAACATGATATATGGATTATAAGTAATGATCACTAAATTTAAATTTTATTTAAGTTTTATGAAATTTATTCATATGAAAGAAAGAACTGTTTAAAGTCGTAAAAAGATTAGCGAAAAATGCGGTAGTGGAATAAAAAAAAAGGTGCTAATAAGAAATGTAAAAGTATTTGGGCACTAAAGGGGTGAATCAAAGTTTTAAACTTGCGAAAACATGCAATGGGAGACAACAAGATTTGAGTTTGATTTGGTATATTAATGATGACAGTGACAATGTGTTGCTGTGGGATGAAGATATTAAAGAAAGGTGGAGTGGGTTTTTTTATGAGTTTTTTGATGCATGTAGCTAGAGGGAGGGGCATCGTGTTCGAACAATGGGAAAGCCAAATGATTGATGATGAATCTAGTCTAAGACGTGGTATTAGTAGGGAAGAGGTGAAAGCGACCTTGAGCATGATGCGACGGGGCAAGACCGTAGGTCTAGATGAGATCCTTTTTGAGGTCTGGCAATGTTTAGGAGAGACTAGTGAGTGATGGTTCACGGAACTTTTTAATGTCATGCTTAGGACTACCAAGATATATACTAGATGAGTGGTGGTTCAATATTTTGGTGCTTCTTTACAAGAATAAAGGAGATGCCCAAAGGAGTGCAGGATCAGAAGGGTAGTTGAAATTTTAGCGAATCAATTTGGATTCATGCCTAGCAGATTGACAAATGAGGCAATTTCACTTATAATGTGATAGTATAAATACGAAAGAGTAGATTATATGGTGTTTCTCACATCCATCTATATTTATATGAAAATAATTTTAAGGCCGTCAGTAGCATATGCCTAAGATAATTGAACTCCTCTGTGATTTATCAAGACCAACCAAGTTCATACCTAAATTATTTTATTCACTATTGTTTTTGGTTATGAACCATATTGGTCAAGTATATATATCATACAAAAATATGTAAAAAAATTCTCTAAAAGAATATTACCTTCAAAAGCCATCAGGTCTGCCATATATGAAACTTTTGTGGAGCATTTTCTTCATTGTTTCACTGCAAAGAGTAATCCACGATACGTGAATCAAAGTTAACAAAAATCGATAAGTTACTCTTGAAATAAATATTTCCATAAATACCAGAAATTATTGATAAGAATTTGGGAAAGAAAATTCATATAGAATAAAATTTAAAAATTTGGGTCATAATAAAATAACAGAATATGAATCAGATTTGAATCGGTCTTGATCATAATTCGTATACTCTTTTGAATAAGACTTTCTTACAACCTTTGCATGGACCGAAGAGTATTAATATAAGATTTTGTTGAAAGTAAATGAAAATCAACACGATATAAACAGGATTAAAGTGAATATCTAGGATTTTCAGCGTGTTCAGTTGGGTTAATTGGTGACTACTTGATCTCGTATTTGGGAGATGTTGGAGCGAGAAAATAAAAGATAAAAAAAAAACAAATAGATGCAAGAAATACGTACTTCTCAAAATTTTTGTGCGACTCTGATCGTATAGTTGACGTGCACCGCTCCTTTTTTCAATTGCTATTGTTGTAGATTCAGAAGCTCAATGGAGGTTCTTATAAATGAAAGGGGACAATGAGGAATATGGGAGAAACATAGGGTGTCTTTATAAGCAGGGGGTTAAGAATATGAGAAAATATTTTATTTATCAACAAAAGATATATTGTAGGAATAAAAGATGTATTGTATATATATTTACAATATTAAAAATGATTTGTAATATTAATTTAAATTTGTATTGAAAATAGTATCACATAGAAGATCTGTGCTACTTTATAACGAAATGCATATATATCTTTAATACGAAATCTCACCCCTTTAGTTTGGTCCAATTTTTGGTCACAAATAAACCCAATTTTCGTTAAAAATAAATTGGTTCAATGATTTTTCTAAGAGCTAGAGCATACATGTCTTTTAAATCAAACTTCACCGCTCTTCAACAATCTTACCCACTCATTTTTTTAACAAAATAAATATTACTAACTATATTTGAGTTTTTGAGTAAGAATAATCTTGTGAGAAATGTAATCTCAATAATGTAAATAATTTAAAAATCGTGAAGAGATTCAACAAGTGATTTAAAATTGAGTCTATAATTTATTTTAATTATGTGGGTTTTTAAATGAATAACAAGTTTATATCATCAAAGAATTTGTGATTCGAGTTTTCGACTCTTTGCATCATTAATTTAATAACGTAGGAAATAGGATATTGGTTGTGTTACATTTCATTAAAACCATATTTATGAAAACATTGTTAAGACAAAGAAAGAAATTAATAAATATATATATCAAACCAATCTCGAAGGACCCAAAAACTTACCAAATGGTAAATTTTAGTTTCCTATAAATTGTTAAGCCAATAGGTCTGTCAAATCAATTTTTTATGGAACATTTTCCTGATTGTTTCACCGTAAAGAGCATTCCATGGATACGTGAATTAATTAATAAAAAAATAATTGGTTGCTCTTAAAATAAATATTTCAATAAATACCAGAAATTTTGTGAAAGAAAATTTATCTGGGAACAAATTTTAAAAATTGAATCATACCAAAATAACATATATAGTGTGAATGAGATTATGGTTGTTCTAGATCATGATTCTTGTACCCTTTTGTCTCGTATTTGGGAGATTTTGGAGAGAGGAAATTAAAGTGAAAAAAGAAACAAATAGATTCAAGATATGCATACTTCTCAATTATTTTTGTGTGTCTCCCATCGTAATTTTTGTGGACACCTTTCAATTGCTAATTTTGTAGATTCAAGCTTGATAGAGGTTATGACAAATAAGAGGGGACAATGGGAAAGAAGGGAGAAACCAAGGGTTTGTTTATAAGCATGGGTAAAGAAAATGAGGATTTCGTTTTTATAAATGAAAATATGTATTGCGAAGTATGTGTATTGTTTAGTTGTTTAGTGATACCGTATCTTGCCACCATATATAATATATAATATTAAAAATGATTTGTAACGTTATTTATATATTTTTTTAGTTTCATATTGATTTAAATTTGTATCATAAATAATATCCCACAAAAAAATTGTGCTACTTCATTACATGATAAATATATATCTTTAATATGAAATTTCGTGTCCCAAGAATTGGCCCATTTTTTGTTACAATTAAACCCATTTTCAGCACAAATAAATTTGTTTAATAGTTTATTCTATAGAGTAAATATGTCTTCAATATCAAATCTCATCGCTCTTCAACAAATCCTACCCACTTATTTTTTAATAAAATACATATTAACAACTATATTTGACTATCTGAGTAAGAATAATCTTGAGTGAAAGGTAATCTCAATGATGTTGATAATTTAAAAATCAGGAAGAGATTGAAAAAATAATTTAAAATTGGGTTTATAACTTATTTTAATTAGGTGTATTTTATATTACCTATAAAAACTAAATGAATCGCATGTAATAAGTATGTGTGTCTCATTAAATAATTTGTAGTGCAGTTTTCAACACTTTGCAACATTAATCCCAATGACGTAGTAAAAATAAGAGATTGGTTGTTCTACCTTTGATTAAAGGGGTACAAGATAAAAATGATATATAAAATTTTGGAAAAGTGTAAATAGTAATATTGTTACTCATATATTATACTACCTCTATTTTAATTTCAACCTAGCTTCGTACAAAAAAGATAATTAATTTTTAATTGCATAAACTAGTAAATCTTGCCCCATTCACTGTTTAACATTTAATCAAACTAACATGGTTAAATCATGAGTTCTTTATGGAATGTGTCACTTATTGATTGCGTATATAATAGAGCTGGATTTTTGTACTACCAAGAGCATCTCCAAGGGTACAAAACCCTTAACTAAATTAGTCTACGTGGTGTCTATGTGTCACTATTTAGATAATATGTAAAATACATAGCACTCCAACCATGTAAACCCTTAGCAATAAATATAGACAACCATGTTTGGTTGGCTATTTTTGTCGAGCCAATAAAATCCTTAGGTATAATTTTAGCTTATGATAATTATACATAATACCATTAGAGTACACACTACATCCCTTAGCTAAAATTTTAAATTTCATCATTTAACCAACCATTTAGCCAACCATTTTGCCTATCACCCTTGGAGATGCTCTAATGAACTTTTTAGTATTGAGAATGGTGCTGCAATAGGTTTTTGATAAATAAATGTTTGAAACAATTTTTAATTGCAAATTTCAATAGTACATTGGTACTTTGGATATCGAGAAACTAATAAACACACATATTGGCATTTTGAAAGTAGACTGCAGAAACGGATACGATGAATTACCATGTAATGAAAGATTTCAAGTTCCATTTAACTTTCGATCATTAGTTAAAGCAACATATACTGTATTTGTTACTCCTTTATAGCTAATTAATAACTATGTAGAGTGGACTCTATTCCTTTCACATAAGCATTGATATTTACCTGACTTCGAATTTTATAAAAAAAACTTCATATTTAAAAAATGGACTTACTATAATAGTTATAAATAAAAATTGATGCCCATTACAAAGCTAAGAGATCGAGTTCATGTCCAAACAGGGCTGATATGAGAATGCGCCATGCCATAACACTTTATCAAATGGCTCATGAAGTATATCTAAAGTTCTAGCTGCTGAATCTGATGTTACAATGAGATGATCATTTGTTCTCTCCCTAAATAGTGAGATCGTTTACTTTGAGTGAGAGGAAGGAAAACTCTTTGACCTTTGAGAGACCTTCTGATGTTGGATAAGCCTGTAAACTGATACTGGTGTCCTCATCTTCCAATACAAAGTTTCCTCTGATTTTTAATTTTTAGATAATAGTTTAATAAGGAGTGATACAACAAGGCATTAAAACAACATATGTACTTGAGGTAAGAACGATTAACAACTTCAGATACTCCCTCTGTTTCTCTGTTTGGAAATAATTGACATTTGATTTTTTGACACACATTTTAAAGAGTTTTGACTACATAGTAGAAATTATTATTTTTAAAATTTTCTTTTTTTGAATAAAAATTTTAGTTTAATATTTTTATTCATAAAAAGAAAATTTTAAAAATAATAATTTTAAATATGTAGTCAAAACTCCTGAAGATGTGTGCCAAAAAGTCAAACGTCAATTATTTTCAAACTGAGAGAGTAATTTTAGAGTACATTGCAGCAGTTACCAGTATCCAAGCTAGATATCTCGGGAAGTAATATATAGTACATTGCATCCTTACAATATGTTTTACTAAATTAATATATGAAGAGATTAACGAATATTGAAGGGAAAAAAAACTATATCCAATCTATGACAGAGTATATCCATTTTATCTTTATCTTTGTAGGTACCTTCAAAAATAATAACTTGACTAAAATTAGCTAATCTAAATGGTCTCTGTGTATCTAAATGTAATATCTGGTGCAAGAATAAATCATAAAAACAAACAAGGAGAACAAAAGTAAAGCTCTTAAGGACATGTGTTCTTGCCTGACATGCGAGACTGCCAATCTCGACATGGTTCCTTGGTTATTGTCTTTTGTAAGTGGCCAGTTGTTTTAATAACCTCAGTGTGCGTAACGGCAATTGCAGGGGATAGAGTGGCATCTGTTTCTGGAGTAGGATGTAAAATAAGTAGACAAACCAATCAGACAAGTACATTTGTTTAGAAAAACGTTAATCCGAAGGACAAACGATATGACATGTGAAGCAGCAGAGTAAAATAAAGAAGTTGGGAGAACATGTGTTTAATTAAGTGGAATATCACAAGTTTGGCTATGCCTTGACATCTGAGATGCACTTGCTGCTTCTCTAATATCCTTTTGCGTCTTAGCATTAGATGTTTTAATATCTTTGACAAATGAAGTCTGCCTCACTTGACGATGTTCCTTTACAGGAGTCAGAATGGATTTCAGTTCTGAAATACAATCAAAAAACACATCAACCAACCCAGATTTTAAAGGTTAACAGACAGAAAAGAGTAGCTCTAAAAGCACAACATTTACATGATCAAGCTCAGACATACCCTTTGACTCTTTGTACACCATTATGGAGAATATGACAAGTAAAAGATAACTCCTAATTTCCATAACACCACTATTGTCAAACTTTTAAAATCCAATGACCAGATTTGTACCCTATCACAAGGGATTATTAACCTTCCAAATGTAGGAAAGTATGACCTAGCCTAGTACACTGGGAAACTGCAATCTTAGTAGTCCGTATCTGTATTTAGAATGCACACCCCAGCGAAACAAGATAATCTTTTTGTGACTGTTTAATACACAAAAATCAAAGCCTTGTGCGCGGAACTCTCTTCTATTGAGCCTTTTGCTCCTTGCATTTGTGGTGCAAGTAAGCTCTCATTGATCGTGATCATCGTGATAAAGCAATGGAATTTCTCCAAGGCCTCCATCATCGATTTTCCACCATTCAAAGCAATATCATGTTGATGGAACCTCTCCCATCTACTGAGAGGATTTTTAGGTTCGTTAAGCCAGAGGAAGCTCAATAATATCTCAACAATTCTGCTGTCCCGTTGGTTCATTCTGCAGCATTGAATCTCAAGTCATCTGGCCATCGCTCTTCATGCTCTCGAGCTCCTGCCAAGCAAAAACGTCCATATTGTGACCACTGCACTCGATCTGGACATACCAGGTCTACTTGTTACAAAATTCATGGCTTTCCAGATCGCTCCAGCACTCCCTCGAGTAACAATTTCAATACTCCTAATCGCCATGTCTCGTCTGTTAATGATGTCAGTTCATCTGTAGCTTCCTTGAAGGCTGAACAATATAGCCGATTGCTAGCTCTTATCAATCAACCAGAACATAACACTGCTCGTGTTAACCTGGCAGGTACTATATATTCTTTTCCGGTAATTTAATTTCCAATTCTCAACCTATTCTGAATGTATCTATGTGGTATATTGATTCTGGTACAACACACCATATCTCCTGTGATATCAAATCATTTTCATATCAAGTTGTAACTAATCCTATCACAGTGCAGCTTCTAGACGGTTCTGTAGCCAATGTTCAACATATCGGCATTGTTACAGTTTCTCCCCATTTTATACTCCAAAATGTGTACCACATCCCAACATTCACATTAAATTTAATATCCGTTACTCAATTAATGAAGTCTTTAAATTGTGTGGCTTCATTCTCATCAAGTACTTGTTATTTTCAAGATAGCACAATGAAGATGGTGATTGGTAATGGCATTCGTATTTCTGGATATAGACTTCAGACATTTCTAGGAATTAATTCAGTGAATTAAATATATCAATTTCAGCCTATGGATATTTGGCATTGTCGCCTTAGACATCCAAGAGTAGATTGTCTTAAAGTCTTATGTAGCTCTTTCCCTTTTATTGGCTCACATTTTCATTTAAAGTGAAATGTTTGCTCGAGGGCCTAACAGACTAGATTACAATTTAATAAAAAAATTACTTTTTGTCTTATACATTATGACATTCAAAATGGTGTTCGATATTTTCTAATCATTGTTGATGATTACTCAAGATGCATTTGGCTTTACTTAATGCATTCAAAATCAGAGACAATTCAATTTTTCACACTTTCGTTTTAACACGGTATTCTATACATATTGCCACTATTTGACCTGGTTCGCAAACTATTCATCTCCCTGTCCTACAAACAATTCAAACGGACAACGGTTCTGCATTTCTTTCTAACAAATTTAAAGAATGGCTCCGTTCAAAAGGCATTCATCATCAACGCAGTTGCATTCATACTCCTCAACATAATGCAGTTGTCGAATGCAAACATTATCACCTACATAACGTATCACCTGCACTGCATTTTCAAAGCAATCTTCTCTATTTTCATCACATCACATGTCTCTATTTTCGTTCTTGTATATGTCAATGATATCATAATCATAAAAAATGATGCATCAGCCATTTCCACTATCATTTCTCGTCTCGAGTCTAGATTCTTGCTAAAAAATATAGGTAATCTCCGATATTTTTTAGGTATAGAAGTATCTCGCTCCCCCAAAGGTATTTTTCTATGTCAGCAAAAATACATCTTAGATATCTTACAAGACTGTGGATTCATCAATTGCGAACCATCGTATAAATTACTTGTACTACATAAACATTATCTACACAGAAGCCTTACATGAGAATGATGTTTCCTGGCAAATAGAAATGCTATCTACTGGGATTATCTACTGAAACAGAAGACTCCAGATTAGCATTGACTCTATAGATAGAAACTAGCAATATATATTAGGAATGTATTCACATTGGAATATATCTGTACTTCTAATCTTTCCTATAAATACACATGTAAATCATCAAGTAATAAACAACTAGTTAATTCTTCGTGTATGTTTTACAATATTAGGTGAAAGTTAAAAAATGCAATAACAATAACTTTTGATACGCAGATAATTGAGTAATTTTATCAATACAAATAAGATGGTAGAGAAATTCACCCGTGGCCTTGAATACTCCTGAACCTGGAAGATTGAGACTGGTCTAGAATCCATCCATAACCATAAAACAAAAGTATTTGGTTACAATGTGAAGTGGAAAAGGCCACACCATGTCAAATAATTTAAAAACTATAGCGATTAAATATAAGTAACACACAATAGACTTTTAAAGACAATTAGATAGGAAGGTGAGCGCATATATATGAATAGATCAGTTCTGTTGCTTTGTTGATATACTTCTGTAACCAGATATGTCTTGGCAAGACATAGAAAATTACATTTAAAAATTTCATTTTACACTATTAATATCTATTAAATTTCATTTGTGGAATGAAAAGATGTTCTGTTTAGGCGGTCGCGGAGGCAAAAATTTTTTTTGACATGGGGCTAAATTAAAACAAATATTTGCTAATATGTTTTTATTTTAGTGGGGCTTTAAATTCCATTAACCCGTCTTTAGCTCCCCACTATGTTTAGGTTATAATTAATTATAATATGTAAGTAGTAAAACAAGTATACGATTACTGCTAAAACATTTGATAGCACAATTATAGTGCTAAAATATAAATAAATAATGCTTAAAAAACACTTGGTATATATATAGCGTTTCAGGAAAAAAAATTATGCACGTATTATCTACTATAATGTTTGTTCAATAACCACTATCTGAGTCTTTTTATTTATTTACGTATTCTGAAAAAAAACTTGCATAATGCTTTCAATAAAACAGTATATATAAGAGTTGCACTTAGAGCATTTTTAGGAGGTGCCAAGAGGGGTGTCAAATCTATGTGACATGACACCCTTGGTTGCCATCGTATTAGAGATCCAAGATTACCAAGAGAAGTTGGTTGCCATTGTATTAGAGTTCCAAGATTACCAAGAGAAGTTGCCAATTTTTGGCACCCCTAAAAGAGCATAAAAGTTTAATCTTCTACGAAAATGTATGTAAAACTCCTAACCAGTACTTGAAATCACATGGCCAAGGTATTCAACCCCTTCTTGACCGAACTGGCACTTTTCCATTCTCAAATGCAGCTTATGAGATGTAAGAGTTGAAAGTACAGTTTTTAAATGTCTAATATGTTCATTCCAAGTTTTACTGTAAATCAAAATATCATCAAAAAATACAAGAACAAATTTACGCAAATAGTTCTTGAATACCTCGTTCATAAGAGCCTAGAATGATGATGGTGCATTCGTAAGGCCAAATGGCATAATCAAAAATTCATATTGACTTTCATAAGTTTAAAATACTGTCTTTTCCACATCCTTTGAGTCAACTCTGATTTGGTGATAATTGGAACGCAAATCTAACTTCGAGAAATAGCAGGCACTATGTAATTCATCGAGTAACTCATCAATGACCAGAATTGGAAATTTATCCTTCACTATAATTTTATTTAATGCTCGGTAATTAACACACATTCTCCACGAGCCATCTGATTTTTTTACTAATATAACAAGGGAGGAATAAGGACTCTTACTTGGTCTAATTATTCCAACAGAAAGCATCTCAGACACTAATTTCTTAATTTCAAATTTTTGAAAGTAAGAATAACGATATGGCTTAGCTGATACAGGACCATGCCCAACCTGTAATGGAATCTTGTGATCTTGAGCTCTACTAGGTGGAAGCTCCTTTGGCTCTTTTATGATTGCTTGATATTTTTCCAACAGTTGACGCACCTCATAAGTAACACAATTTTTATGTTATTTTCAGATTCTCCAATCGCACGAATTTCAACAAAAAATCCTTCTTTTCATTTTCTTGCCTCTGCTTGTATTTGAAAATAGTCAACTTTATTTGCTAGAGTTGATATTCCTTTTAACTCAACCTATTTCCCCTTAAAAGGAACTTTATTTGCAATTTAGAAAAATCCCAAATAATTGATCCAAGTGTTCTTAACTACTATGTTCCCAACACAATATCGTATCCTTCTAGTGGTAATAAATAAAAGTCAGTAACTAAAGGAACACCTTGCAAATTTAAATTAGTGATAGAACATTTACCCGGACTAATTAATATTCCCCCCTAATGCTAGCATAACTTTTAAAAACTGCCCAGGGACTGGTTTCAACCCCACCATTTTTGTTATCCTCTCATTAACAAAACTATGTGTGCTACTAGAATCAATTAACACAGTGACCGCCTTTTATCCCAGACTTCCATGGAGCCTCATTGTTTGTGGTGCTTGCGCCTCAGCCCTAGAATGTAGAGAGATCTCATGAACCTCTATAGTTGATTCTCCGCTTAAACCCTCAACTTCCATTTCAACATCATCATCACTTTCTTCCAAAGAAGCTTGAATTAAGAACAACTTTTTGCATCGATGGCCTAGTCCAAAATTTTCATTACATCGAAAATGAAGTCCTTTCCTTTTCCTTTCATTAGTTCTTCAGCTGTTAGCTTCTTCATAGTTACATTGTTTCTTTTGGTAGAAATTGTATTTGGAGCAATGGTCCGTGATGAGTCTGTGACATGCTTTCGAGACGAAGAATTTCTTGCCTCATATAAATGAGCTAAGTCAATTGCCATAGTCAATGTCAACAGATTATTAGCTTGTACATCGGCATGAATAGTGTCACACAACCCACTAATAAAACCACTAACTTGACGTCCTTGGAGTAGCGGGCCATCTTTAACAAGAAACTTTTCAAATTTTGTTTGATAATCTTATAGAGTCCCAATTTGTTGCAACTTAGTGAGTTCAACAAAAAAAGTGAAATATTGATCGGCTCATCGGCCCCATAGCGAGAATTAAGGCCATCTCTGAACTCATCCCATGAAATAACAGGTTTCTCCTACTTCAACAATTGATACCACAATTGTGCCTCACTTTCAAGATGAAAAGATGCCAAAGGAACAAATTCTTCACTTGGGGTGCTGTGAATTTTAAAAAACTATTATGCGCGGCATAACCAACTGATAGAATCTTCCTGTAATTTCATTAGAATAGTTTTGTTTCAATATTCAATGTAATTATCAATGAAGACTTACAAGCAAGGAGACGATCCAAAAGGTAATGATAGAGCAATAAAGAAAGAAGACATATAATAGATATTATTTTTAATCCACCATAGACTGACCTTGAGATTTCTATTATATTGGAAAGATCACATAGGATAGGGTCATAACCAACACGTTTAATTTACGCACATTACATATATGTATATAATTGCATGTATTGGTATGTATGCGTAGATATAATTGAGATGCATGCTTAATATTGATTAATCATGTATGTATTAGATACGACACTCATGCCATGTTTGCTTAAGAAAGATAAAATCTGTAACGATTTATGATTTTAAAATTGAACAAACGATCATGAGATTCTTCTGTTTATGAAACAATTTATTAAATAAGAATTTTCTTTTTCTGATATGGAGAGATTTTTTCAAAAATGGATTATTAGTTTAATTCGTAAGGAAGTCGGTTTTTAAGAGAGACCGCTTGTGACTTTTCCGACGACTTGGAAATCAATCCATTAAGGAATATTGAAATGAATTATTTGATCAAGGAAAAATTGATAATATCTTTATGATGGGATCATGATCATTCAAATAAACAATAAAATCTCTAAATACATATTAAGTTAATCTGATACCTTCCGATGTTTAATACTCGTCAAGATCTAGATTGAGAAGGAGTGGGTTTGCCAAATCAAGGTTCTCTTATCAATCAAGGGAAGACTTGAAAAGTAAGTGTTCTTAGTTTATTGAAACATTGGGTCTAACTTAACTAAATCATCACAATAGAATTGTGGATTTAGAGGCATGGAGTTTGGTGAGATTTATTGGATAAATGTGTACAAAGGATTGTTGTACCAAACTTTCTAAGAGTTATATTTTATATAATCGGCAAATGTTGTGTACCTAAATAGTTGTGTTTTGGGTGTATTAGCCAACACTATCTTAAAACATGAATGAAATATAGATCTTGGCTCACTAGAAAGATTTAAAGAAATGATTTCTAAATTAATAGTTAGGGCTATTGATTTGAAGAAAATAGGGGAAGATATATACTATGAATGTATATGATAATCACTTGAACTTAATTAAAATTCTGCAGACTAACTAATTTTTATGCATTTTAACATTGTAGATATCTAATGGCAAACAACACAAATAACTTCTCTATGCGATCAGTCCTTGAGAAGGACAAGCTGACAGGAACCAACTTCCTTGACTAGTATATGAATTTGAGGATTGTCCTCAGGCAGGAGCGAAAGCTCCGCGTCATTGAAATTTCTTCTCCTGCACCTCCTGCTAAGAATGCAACTCCGTTCAGTAAAATGCTTATCATAAGCATATTGATGATGTGAATGATGTTGTATGTCAATCAATCAATCAAACATTTCTTTCACTTGAAGCATTATCTCATTTTGGCCAAAAACGATACTCTAAAGATTTGTCAATCCGCTGAACTCGGTCATCAATTCTCAGGCCCCGATACCAATTTGTATCGTCATCCTTGAAAAACCAGGGAAGAAATTAAAGATTATAATCCAGATCTCCACAATACACAAAAGTTTTATTGAATAAATTACATAATTGCTTTATTTCTCTCAATAGACTAAAATACCACTCTTTTCTAATACATCTCCAGGAAAATAGAAACAAATTGAAGTGATCAACGACCCTTGACTCACTCTAACTAAACTGTGACTAACAAATATGTAAAAACGAGGAACCATAACTTTTCCACTCATATTTATTCAATAATAAATAAAATTACAGAAATAAGTATCAAAAAAGAAATTACAGAAGTAAAAAGAAACTAATTTGATAATGTTATAACAGTATTGTTTAGTGGTACCATATCTTGCAACCACATATATATTATACAATATTAAAAATGATTCGTAATATTGATTTAAATTTTATTTGAAAATAATATCACAAAGAAGATTTTTGCTATTTTATAGCGAGATGCGTACAAATATTTAGTATGAAATATCACGCCCCAAGTGTCACTACAAGAAATAGAGTCAATTCCGACCATCACAAAACTGACCGCTATTAATCCAGAGTTAAAGGCGACCGCAATTTACTGCGATCAGTTTTAATCTAAATCTGACTATTATAACCGACCAACATTGACCATGGATCCCATTGACCTGACACGTTGCATCAAAACCGACCATGACAAACCCGACCAAGTAAAATCTTATAACGAACCCGACTAAGACAAATCTTGGTCGGATTTGTGTTAAACCCGACCGAGTAAAGCCGACTACCTTTGACCGTTGAACATTTGTCCATGGACTCAGTGACACGTCATCTAAACCCGACTGCCAAAACCGACTTTGTTTCGGTCGGGTTTAACTTTGAAAATCTATGACTTATGGTTTAATTGTGTGCAACCAACTGCTAAAACTGGCCGAATGTTCAAAAAGGCGGTCAGTTTTAACTACAATAAAATTTAAAGTATATAATGCATATATTTTCCCAGTTACACAAGTAGAAGGGGGGTTAAATAGTTGTGTGCTCTTTTTGCCTGATTAAAATCAACTCAATTTAATTAAAGATTTAAATTAAGAACAAAGAACAAACCCAAAGATATGAATAAATATTGTTTGTATTAATGATGTATGAATTCAAATCTACTAGGGTGTACACAAACCCTAGCAGCTTCTCTATGTTTCTCACAGCAACTCTCTCTGTCTCTATGCTCTAAAAAACTTTATTAGGTTACATAGAGTGTTTATATAGAGAGCTGCCTATCATCACCATCTGTGACAACCAGAAGAATTTGTTCAAGGATTGAGGAAATGTTGGCCTGAGCAGCTATAACTAAATCCACTTTTGTTGTAAGAGCATTAACATAATTTTGAAGTGTGGTCTGCTGAGCTTTGAAGTCAGCCAAGGAAGCTTTGATAGCAACATCCTTAGATTGTTGAATATAATTCAGAGATTCAAACT
Source organism: Oenanthe javanica (assembly GCA_008931105.1). NCBI lineage: Eukaryota > Viridiplantae > Streptophyta > Magnoliopsida > Apiales > Apiaceae > Oenanthe > Oenanthe javanica. Next base: position 29,464 of record QRFB01000079.1, on the reverse strand, counting down.
TTATTTGGAGCAGAGATGTAATGGTGTCAACATTGGTCAATTTTGTATTGATATGAGATATATTTGTTACCACATCAGCCAATTGTTCAATAACATTTACCCTGGTTGTTCTAATATCAGCAGCTACAACTTTCCCTTCTTCAATTAGAGAAGCATCTGGCTCCTCATCAGGATAATGACCATGCTCTTGTAAGAAAGATTTCTTTTGGAAAGCTTTAAGTCTCTCAGATTGATGGATAGCCAGAATGAATTCAGAAGAATCTTTATCAGCAATGCATTTAGCCTGTGTTGTATCTCAAGATTGGGGAAAAACTTGATCAAAGTAAATAAAAGATGGAGGCACCACCTCCTCATCTTCAGAAGCTGAATCATCAGTCATAGCATCAACAGGCTTCAACTTTGTAACAGGAGGGGTAGACTCTGATGGTTGAGTAGACTTTGAAACTATAAAAGGTACTATAGACCCTGACTCCTCCTTAGAGTGATCAGACTCTATAGACTCTGGAAGCCTAGCCTGGATAGGCATGATAAGAATAGGTACTTCTGGCTTCAAATTTATAGTCTCAAATTGAGTATGAGTTGCATCCACCAAAGCCTCCAGGACATTTTCTGCTCTCCTAGCTAGAGAATCCGCCAGATGGAGTTGTGGTCTATGTGTAAATGATTTTTGAGCAGCTAGAGCCTCCTCCTTCTTGCCAATCTAAAAAATCAAAGTAAAAGTGTTTTCATCCATTCCCTGCCTCAACTCATTGGACCAACTTTTGGGAAATTCTTGATCCCAATAAGTGAAGCTAGGTTCAGGATACCCTAATCTTTCTTGCTTATAGTGGGGTTGGACACCCACATTCTCATCCTCACTCTGGCTTCCTATAGCCTTTTCTACCTCTCATTTTGCCTAGACCAGTATGAGCCCCTCTTTAATATTTTCACTCATTTTGGAAGGTGCACTCAATAGTCCTACAGAAGGGGGTTAAAAGAATGAATTGGTGCTTCAATACATGAACCACCTTGATGGAGGGGAACTCCTTCAAATGTCTGAAGGTTAGGGGTTTCCACCAAGGGGTAAGCAGCAAACAGACTCTGAACCCTTACAAGCATCTTCTCTCTTTTCAGGGTCTGTTGGCTCTAGTATTCCAGTCTTAGGGTCTACTATAGACTTTAACTGCTTCAATATGACTTCATTAGAAGCCAGAGTCTTAATGTCACCTTCTTGGACTGTTGGTGCATGAAACTCCCCCTCAAAGTGGAGAGACTCTTATAGAATTATTTGTGGAATTTATTCATAAGCATCCATCATAGTATGTCCTCCCATATTATTGGGGTTTTCATCAACATTTTGTTGAGTTGGCAAATAGGGCCTATAAGCATGCTCCATTGCCCCACTATCACCCAACCTCTGACTAGGTGGTTCTTGTGTGGGTGAGGCAGGCTGTGCACCTTTTTCACTAGTCACCACTGGTGCACTAGTCCCATCTCCCAACTGCCTTCCATCACCTACTGCCTCTTATGGTTCTACTTATGTTAATGCATCCAAGTTAGCATTGAGAAAAGTCCTGGCATGGATTGCATTGATGGCCTGGGCATAAGTTAAATGAAAGAGATCCCGCAGGTCCCTTGAAATTTTCTGATAATAGAAGCCCTTTAGTTGATCCAATCTACTATGGTAGGTTGGATAGATATATTTCTTGGTCACCTTCCCTACATCATGGACAAGATGATCAACCACCTTCCTTGGAAGAGGTTGAATAGTGAAAATCCATTCAATGGATGTCCTGTAGGTAACTCTATTTTCCCAAATTGCTTCATAGTCAAAAGTTGGTTACTCAATCTCAGCTTCTAACTCAACAACAGACTCTGATTCTCTCCTTTTATGGACTTTTATCTTTTTGATTTTTTTGTTTTTGGCTTTTCAGAGTCTAGCACGATAAGTGCTTTGAGAACTTCATTTGTCCCGCCTTTTGTTAGCCCAGCTGCTTGATCTTGTAGTGAAGGGTTGAAGATGTGGCTGTATAAATTGGTGACTGCATCTTGTGCAGACAAATGTAGCTCCATCTTCATTCTCTTCCTTAGGGCCTCATAAGTTCAGAGAAGATCCAAGACTTGTTGATGTGTCTTGTAAGATTCAGGATCTTCAATTGATTTTACCATAGGATATAGAAATAATAACACCTCATCAGTTGGAGTGATTATTGAGTCAATAAGACTTGAGGCTTCTTCCTTTGGCATTCCTTCCCAAAATGTGTCATGATCAGAGTCTGAAAGCAGTCTAGACTCTGACTCAACATTAGACTCTGATTCAAGAATTTTTCATTATTCAGAGTCTAGCTCTGTAGGAGCCTTGGGAGCATCTGTTTCCTGCAAAACAGGGTTAGTGATAACAATAAGCTTGTGTGTGTGTGCAGAATAAGCCTTCCTCAACCTCTTGTACTTCTTAGCAAAGGATTTTTCAGGAGACTCAAGTTGAGAATCCCGAGGTGAATCCCTAGGTTTATCAGAGTCTGCAGACTTGGCTACAAGGTCAGATTCAGGTGCATCAAAACTTTCTTTTAATAAAGAAAGTCCTTTAACAACCTATTTCTCTAGGGGATTAAGCTATTCATCACTTTACTCATCTACAAGCCTGGTTTTAATCAATCTTCTCCACTTTACAACTAGTGTCTGTTGAGAAACACCAGAGGTTGGTTTCTTTTTGGATTTTGGTTTGTTAGATTGTTTGGTGGAAGGGGATTTGACTACTTAGGTAGGTGCATGGGGACTCTCTATAACTTGTTCCTGCACTATTTCACCACTAAAAAATGAAGTAATGTAAATAGAGAATTTGTAGGTTGAGAGTTTTACCTGCATTACCTAAGGGTAGACCATGACAGATAGACTTTTTTTCTTGTCATCTATTCTCTTGATGTCAGAGAATATCCTCATTTTTTGTCTATAGGCCTGCACACAACAGTCATCTGCAAGCTTGGCTGACATATTAGGAATGAAGTGATTAAGGAAAAGCATAAAGAATCTATGATAATAGACTTTCTTCTTCCTCTCTTGCACATTGTTTAATTTTACTCCCATTTGAGTGAGCAACATATCACCAATGTTAATCACTTTGTCAAATATGAGACTTTGACCAATTTGATAAGTAATAAACATAATAGCATCAAAACTACTACACATACCAGTGAAACACTTCGCAATTTGATCAAAAAAGAAAGACCATTCTTTCCTCAAGTAAGGCCTAGTAATTTTACTCATGTTATCCAAGCTAGCAAAATAACCTAATGATTTAAACATGCTTTTGATTTCTGAGTCATCAACAGTTTTATTAAATGGTGTCTTCACATGCAATTTAAACACAGAGTTTATAATATCAACAGTGACATCAAATGTAAAATCACCAAATGTAAACATGATTTTAAATGTTTGATCCTGATAAGGATCAATAACTGTTGCAGAGCTCCATGCCTGCGATAGGACATCCATGTCAATGACTAGAGATGCCTTCAACACATAGCTGAGTGCACTTTGCTCCAAGAAGTCCATCACAGGGTAGTAGTCAGCGTCTACACCTTTCTTGTCTCTTAGGGCTGAGACATGATTAGTCGTCATGAATTTGAAGTCACCAAAGGTGAAAGCAATTGCCTTGGGCCCTCGCATAACAGTTGATTGAGCAGTCATTAAAGTGATTAAGTTGAGATAGATGAAAATTCTTGAAAAACTTTGCTAGGGTTCGTGAATAGCTCTGAGAATATTTTTGCCTTAGAAAATAGATTGCAATAAACAAGTAAGTAAAATGTATATAAATTTTCTATTTTTTAAATTACACACATTACACACGAGTCTACAGCCTGTAACTAACAAAAAGTAATTGTTACCGTCTATTTCAAGTCAAATGAATGGTTCAAAAATAATCATAGTTTGCAGGGGTGAATTCTAACCATTTCAAAGTCTAAGTGCTATAGCCTTCAGAGTCTACATACTCTCAGAGTCTACAAACTCGTCAAAGTCTAGAAGTTAGAAGCATGATGATGAAATCAAACTGGGAAAGCTCAACAAGAAACATGTTCGAAAGGAGTGGTCATTTCTGTTTGACACTCTACTAAGGGTCTTCACTTGCAGGAAGACATGGTTTGATCAAATCAGCTCCATTACCTTGAAGATAGCCTACTCCTTGGCATACAATCAGAAGCTCAATGTAGGCAGACTCATTCTTGGGGAACTCATAACCAGGATTCCCAAGAGAGGTAATGAGATTTTTTTCCCTCGCTTCATTCAATCAATTTTAAATTATAAGAATGCTAGTTTGATTGAACTGCCTGGGATGAACAAAAATAGAAATAGTTATTCTAAGTCCATGTCAAAAATCATTTTTACTACATTGGACAGGAGAACCACAGTGAATGTACCTCTTCAAATCACACCTCATATGAGGAGTGTATTTGAATGGTATCCATTTGTGCAACCTACATATTGTTACTTGCAAGCAGTAGAGGGTTCCAAGGTGGCAGAAGTACATAATGCACCTAACCCAGGGACTCTTAACCCAACTGCAGACCCTTCTTCAAATCCACTAGATGATAGTCAACCAACCTCTACATCTTCTCAACAGGATGTAGTTGAAAAGAAGAGAAAGAGGAAAACAGTTGCTAAGAAGATGAATGTAATAGTAGAAGATACAACTGTTGAACCTGAGTCACCTGAGGCTTCCCTGTCCAGGAGGAAGAAAAAGAAAGGGACCTCTCTAGACCACTATGCATCCTCCCAACAGGGTGTAGAGGTTAAAAAGGGATTAAAAATGTTACTAGATGCATTCTCTCAACAGAATGTATCTATTGAAATTGGGAGCAAGCCTACTCCACATTGTAAAGAGTCTGCATCATCACAGGAACACACTCCTGTTGATGAAAGGTGTGAAGTAAAAAAGGAGACACATTAGCACATAGGAATTCCTATTTAAACTTCCTCATTTTCTCAAGGGGAGTTGCCAACACTCATTTCTACTCAAAACATTTCTTTCACTTCTCAAATTTCATCTCAACCAATTGTGTTTAGCCAAACACAAAATGTTGTTGATCACCAGGAATCAAATCCTCCTGGTGAGCAAATTTCAAGTGACATGGTGCATGACACCTTATTCACCACTCAGGACATTCATTTAGATGGTGAGGGAATACATGTTGAGGTATATTCTTATGATAACATTCCATTTGGTCTCATTTATGAGCCATTGGAGCACCAGGTGTCTTCACAGACATTGGGTAACCTGTGGGACCTCCACTCCATGCAAATGGCATCCTCTAATCAATCCCCAGCCATACAAAGGATGCCCTCTAGAAGGAATTCACCTATTCATCCAACATTTATTAATGATTCATCTGAAAAAATGGATGAGGAGATAGATACTGAGGGACTCACTGTAACAAGTGGTCCTAGATCTAACTTTATAACAGAATGGATGAAGTCTGTACAACATGACAGTGCTTCAGGACTATCAACTAGTGGTTTTGTCTCAGAAGATAGATTAAAAGAATTGTATAGAGTCCAGTTTGATGGGTTTTACTATATTACTCAACAACTTTTGACTTCTCATCTACCAAATAAAGACTATGCATAAATTCTTCTTCAATATGCAAAGGATCAAGAGGAAATAAAGGATAAAAATACAGAAATGGATGAAGAATGAGAGGCCAATGTTGATGCATGGGGGGATGCAAAGCAGACTGTGAACATGAAGGAGATGCTACAATGGATGAGAGAAAAGTATTTAACTTCTCTTGGGTCTTGTGCAAAGGTCTTCACTCCAACTGCTATATATGATGCGATTCATGAGGCTGCCAAAGTGCAATTGTAAGCCAATCACTATCTTGCAAGGGGCCTACAATATGAAATTTCACAGGNAACATATAAGAATAATAAGGCCTGTTCTTTTTGCCGTTTTTATCTCTATAGAAGTTAATTATATTCTCCATTCAGTCACATATTGAATGTGAACACTCATAAATTCTCGTGAGTCTGTATAGATATACAGTAAGTATTCTTATTATTAAGTATAAGTATATTAAGTATATAAAGGCTCTTTCGGTCTTTACACAACTAAACTGCTAATTTAATTAGATTTCGTATCTATCTACCCAATCTGTCTATCCAACAGAATTCAAGACTCGGCTAGTATACACTACATTAGTAGTAGAAGGGGATCTTGAACAAAATGGAGGGCACCTTAAAGTCTATTGAAGAAAAGATGAAGCCTGGTGGTATTTATACAACTACAAGCTCCAAGTCTGAATCTTCTCTATCAAGAATTAAAGTAAATGACATGAATGATAAAATGGGGAAGATGGAGAAGGCATTCAAAGAGATGATTGAAAGCAATGCCACTCTTCAACAAAATCAGACCAAAATCAATAACATGGTAGAGGTGTTGTACAAAAATAGGCATGCAGACAGATTGCCTTAAGATGTGTCAATTCATGAGTTAGCTCATTTCTAAGTGGATCTGTTTTATCAGTCCAAAGCTAAAGAAGAAAAAGTTGAAGCTCTTTTTGTTGCAAAGCTAAATGAGAAGGTTGAAACACTGATTGCAAACCAACAAACTCTCTCTAACACAATTTTAAAAGTGGTGTCAAGTGTGAGTGCTTTATAGAAGGAAGTTGACACATCTATGTCAACACATAGCACCATCTTCAACAAGTGTCCACTCAACTGGCATCCATTCAGACTCTTCTCTCCTCAATAACTATTCCAAGTCAAGCACCTCAAGTGCAAATGTCAACCCAAATCAAGCCCATTCACTCTTCATTCCTACCCAAGCCACAAGATATCAACCCTAAGGGGGAGAAGGAAAGAAGGGAGGAAATTGAAGCTGAAAGACAAAAAACTGGGATTAGAACACTGAGACAAGAGGTTTTAAAGCCAAATGCAAATAATGAATTTCTCCAAACTTTGAAGGCCAACAAGGCACAAGTTACAGGACATCATTGGAATTACAAGAATCTTGTAGAAAAAGCCATCATCACTATTAGGGGAGTCAAATTTGAACAAAATGGAAAATTCTTCAAAGAGCCTGTAGTGCAGATGGAATCTGGCTACTTCAAGGTTTCAATTAGTCTCTTCAATAAACTATCCTACACTGAATTGGAATGTCTGCACAAAGCCATTGAAACAGTGACTCAAGAAGATGAGGAATTGAAGAAATCTGTCATAGGTCATCTCCTACCTATTTCTCATCCTGAGGCATACTGCAATCCTGATGGTGTGATGTATATGGCAAAGGCAAACAAGTTGGCACACTTCAGAATTCCTTAACATTTAAATCAAGGAAATAGGAGCCAAATCATCAGTCTAATTGACCTACTTGAAAACAAGCCTGTTAAACAGGAAGAGGACAAGTTGATTTTGGATAAAATGAAGAAATTCATAAATGATCAAGTCTCAAACTTTGCCAATAAAGAATTGAAAAAGAAGAAGCAGGATGATGAAGACAAAGATCAAGGGAAAGAAGACACGAAACCTGATTCTAAGAGTAATAAGGATGAAAAAAAGGATGAAAACAAGGAAGATGGAGATGAAAAGAAGAAGAGGGATGATTCAAACAAGGAAAAGAAATATGAAAGGAAAAAGGCAACAAATCAGCAAGTTGTTAGTAGTCATGTTAGTACACCTACCAAAATTCAGGATAGTAATGTGGCTCTAACAGTTTCTAAAACTGCTATTGTCCCAAAATCCAAATCACCTAGAAGACATCTTGTCAAGGTGACTACAAATGGAGTGATAAGGAGGGAAATCAAAGGAAGTAAGTTCAAAAATCTAAAACCCTGCAATAGAATTCCAGTCAATGAAGCAATCAAAATGAAGGTCAAACATTTTGCTAGTTCTTTACTAGTTAGATATCCCAAATGGAGAAAGCAAATTGTTGTTCCTGACAAAGGTTTGCCAGTGCAACCAATTCAAGAAGAAGGTGTGCAGAACAAATTATATGTCAAGCAATGGATTGCAAACATAATTTCCAAAGTTGAAATGAGAAATAGAAGAATGTTTATAACCATGATTGATGGAGAAGAACGGCCCTTCTACTTTGATAACTCAAGCTCAACCACTCATGATATCAAGAGAGTAATCAGTCTCTTTGATAAGAAATGTATGGTAAATAAACTAAAGATGGTTGAAGTGGCTGAGTAGAAGAAGGTTGACAAGGTCAAATACATGGAAGAAATGACTAAGAAGAAGATTAAGGAAGATTAAGAGATCAAAATGATGGATGCAGAGTTTAGAAGATTGGAAAAATACAGATTTTTCAAAGATCCTGACAGGGTTGAGCTCAAACTCAGAAATGGAGTTACATCTAAAATCAGACTCAATTTTGTCAGTGATTATCCCATATAAACTCCCAAAGTTACTGCTGATATGTTGAAAGATGTCATTCTAGTTGAAGAGATCATAGCTAGACAAGAAATTCTCAAAGTCATTGAAGAGACTAATACAAGGGTAGAAAAAGCAAAGAAAGCAAAATATGATCAATTTATGCAACAACAACAACTTCAATAACAACAATAGGTAGGCTTAATATCTTGTGATAATTTATGAATTTGTCTTTTCCCAAATTGGGAGAGATTATTGGATCAAATCAAGCCTACTATTGTGTATTTACTTGTCTTGTTGTAACACATTTAGATCTTCATGTATAGGTGGTGACTTAGTTCTATATTCTATACAGTTACAGATAGAAAGTTATTTTTATTGTAACTCCAATTATAAATAGATGGTCACAAGAATAATTGTACTGATAGAAGATTCAGGAAAACGTGGATCATGTATCAAGAGAATAAAGACCTCATCAAATAAGGAGTTCAGAAATGGAATTATTTCTAAGGCAAATGATCATTCGAGAAGTCACCCTGTCGAGAAGTCAAATGTCTAACTAGTAGAGAAGTCTCAAATACTCAATGGCCAAGTACTGAATCGAGAAATACTCATTCGAGAAGTAAAGGAATAAAAGCCATTCGAGAAGTGTCAAATGAGGTATACATTCGAGAAGTCCAGAAGAACAAATCGAGAAGTTAGCAAAGGAAATAATCGAGAAGTCTGAGAATCGAGATCAATCGAGAAGTCTTGTAAATGAATTATTCGAGAAGTCTAGTCTGATCGAGAATTCATCTAAGTTATAGCCAATCGAGAAGTCTAGGCATTCGAGAAGTAAACAAGTCAATTGGCCAATCGAGAAATCTCAGAAGTATTCGATTGAGAAGTCTGTATCATGACTTCTCGAAGCGACAACAGTTGAGTACTCGATTGATTCAAGGAGCTAAATTCAAGGAAATTTGTAGAAGAATAAGACAAGTATTTACAACACTGTCTTGTACAAGATTAGTCAAACCTGTGAAGATAGTGACAAGTCTACAATGAAACTTGAAAGAAGAATAAGACAAAGACAGAAGGAGAAATGCAGATGTTATGAACTGTCATGTAAAAGACTTAGCTAGATATGGATTGTGTACGAATGTAAAGTCTAGTTTTTCTGTTTCTAGTTTTAGTAATTAGTCTGCAAAAGCATGTGCTAATGAGACATGTTGTCCATATAGCATAGTGCACTGCTTTACACACTAAAAGAAGAGAGTTAAAAACATTGCAATTATTCACACCTTGTATCTTTTAAGAACAAGAAGCTGAGATTCAAAACTAGAATCTCATATTGTAGCATTTCATTCTAATACAATTATTTTGAAAGTTTAAACTTGTGTGTTTTTTTCATTTCCGCAATTCTTGATACACTGCAAGTTAACATAAGCTATATATCAAACAGCTCATATCTTAGTACATCAAAGAATCTTGATAATCAACTATACATTCACCCCTATCTAGTTTCTGTTAAACTCATTCCTAGGTGATGACCAAAATGACTATTTTTTAAATAATTATTACAAAATCGACAAATTTTAATATTATTTGGCCAAAAAAATCGATTGAAATACGCATATTGAAATTGGTGTTTTATTTGTATATAATACGCATTCTTCAATTGAATATTTAAAATATCTTTTTAATATAAGAAATACATATTTGAGAAAAGAATATATAGAAAAACAAAAAAACACCCATTTTTAAATGCATATTATATATACACATAGTAGATTTGAGTGTTCAAATGATTATTTGTATCTAATTTTTTTTTTAAATTGTCATTTTTAATGTACGTAAATACTTGATATTTTTGTCATAATAAAACATAAAAATAAATAGTGCAAAATTTTGAAATAGTAATTTTAACCTCCACTTTGATGTTGCTAGCTGAGCTTTGGGAGAGCGGGACGGTTCAGTTTTATCTCAAATCTGGACCTGAAACCGTATGTTTTGGGTTTTAAAAATTAAAAATCGCAACTATAACCGAACTATTGGTTTTGATTTCGGTTTTAAAAACTTTCGTTCAATTTTTAATGGTTCAGTTTCGGTTATAAAATTGAATAAAAAAATATTATAAAACTTCTAATTTATAAATTAATAATTTTTCAAACAATAAGCAAAATTTGTTTTTTCAAACATTCCAACCGAACATAATCCTCATTTGCTAGCTTTAGTTTTTTTTTTTTTGAAACTGAGCTTTAGTTAATCACACACTCATAACTGGATGAATTCCCACCGCAAACATTACAATTAATTAGGATTGATATTATTTTTCTCAAAACAAATTTTTTATATTGTTTGAAGGGTTATTTATTTTAATTTCAAAAATATAGTAACAAACTAGTAATAATTTTAAATTTTTAATATTTGATTTGTGTTTTGATTTAATTTGAAATTTATATATTTATAATTTATATTTACGATATATAAATTATTTAGATTTCATGAATTTGAATTTTATTTAGATTTTTTTGGTCAGCCCTCCCTTCCGTAAGTGATCTTCAATTGGAGGCTATCATCATCATGGCGCCGTCTCTCACTCCACGTCGTTTCATTTGCACGCAACTCCAAAACGTTGTCGTTTCAAACAACCAAAACTACTCCTACATGGATTTATCCCATAAATATTACGAATCAATGAAAAAATGTCGTACCATTCCTGTTGCGTGGAAACTCCATGCGCAACTCATCAACTTTGGCTTAATATCCTCAACTTTTCTACAGAATCATCTCATACATATCACATATGTACTCTAACTGTGGTTTAATCGATGATGCTACCTTATTCAAATGCATGGAGTTTAGTAATGTTTTTAGTTATAATACATTGATTAATGGGTTGTGTGATTCGGGTCGGGTTAAGGAGGCCCGGAAGGTGTTTGATGAAATGCCTGAGAGAGATGTTGTTTCGTGGAATTCGATTATGTCGGGTTATTATCGCAATGGGAGACCTGATGTTACACTTAGGGTTTTTGCGGAGATGATTATAAGTGGGAGTTGTGTTCCTGATCATTTTTGTATCTCTTGTGTTATGAAAGTTTGTGCTAGTCTTGGGTATGTGAAGTTGGCTTCTCAAGTTCATGGGTTGGTTGAGAAATTTGATTTGGGGTTGTATAATTCTGTTGATTCGTCGATTATTGATATGTATATTAAGTGTGGGGACTTGGGTTCGGCTGAGAAAGTGTTTTTGAGGATAGAGGATCCGAATTTCTTTTGTTGGAATAGTATGATTTTTGGTTACTCTAAATTATATGGTGTTGAGAAGGCTATGGATTTGTTTAATCAAATGCCTGAACGTGACACCGTGTCTTGGAGCACAATGATTTCGATCTTGTCTCAGAATAAGAATAGTCGGGAAACTCTTAATATGTTTTACGAGATGTGTGGTCAAGGTTTTAGACCAAATTCGATGACGTATGCTAGTGTACTAAGTGCATGTGCTAAATTTAGTGATGTAGGTTGGGGTGCTCATCTGCATGCCCGAATTGTACGAATGGAACATAGTATTGATCTTTATGTGGGTTGGGTTGTGGTCTGATTGATATGTATGGGAAATGTGGATACCTACGAGCTGCGAGACAGGTATTCAATAACTTAAAAGAAAAGAACGTGGTTGCATGGACATCTTTAATTGGGGGACTAGCCCAGTCTGGCCACCAAGAAGAAGCTGTAGCTTTATTTAATCGAATGAGGGAGGTTCCCATTTCCTCTGACAAGTTCACTTTGGCCACGGTTATTGGGGTTTGTTCTAGTTCAAAGGAGATTTCTCTTGGGAGACAACTCCATGGTTTTGCAAAAAAAATGGGGGCTGATGTCTGTGTGACAGTAGGAAATGCAGTTGTTACGATGTATGCAAAATGTGGAGATGTGGGGAGTGCAAATCATGCCTTCAGCATGATGCCTGTAAAAGATATCATATCATGGACAGCAATGGTCTCAGCATTTTCTCAGATTGGAGAAGTTGAAAAAGCTAGATAATATTTTAATGAGATGCCCGATCGAAATGTCATAACCTGGAATTCAATGTTAGCCACATACATACAACATGGATATTTTGAAGAGGGTCTTAATCTTTACAATGTGATGCGTCAGAAAGGCGTAAAACCAGATTGGATAACTCTTGTCCATGCAATTAGTGCTTGTGCGTATTCAGCCGTACTAAAACTTGGCAGCCAGATCATAGCTGTAGCTGAAAAGTCAGGGTTTAGTATAGATGTTCCAGTTAAAAATAGTTCATTAAGTATGTATTCAAGATGCGAACGAATTGAAGAAGCACGCAAAATTTTTGATTCTATGATTGTTAAGGATTTGATTTCTTGGAACAGCATGATGAATGGATATACCCAGAGTGGGCAGGGAAGGGAAGTAATTGATATTTTTGAGAGTATGCTGAAGATTGGTATTGCTCCAGATCATATTAGCTATGTGTCTGTTCTATCAGGTTGCAGTCATTCAGGACTTTTACCCGAAGGGAAATACTATTTTAATATGATGACTAAGGATCATGGTATCTGTCCAACTCTTGAACATTTTGCATGCATGGTAGATCTTCTTGGTCGGGCGGGTTTGCTAGAAGAGGCACATAATTTAATTAATGATATGCCTTTGGAGCCTAATGCTTCTATTTGGGGATCCCTGCTTGGTGCTTGCCGGATACATGGTAACACAACATTAGCAGAGATTGCTCTTAAGAAGTGATGGAGTTGGATGCAGAGGACTCTGGCAGCTATATTCTTCTATCAAATATATATTCAGATACTGGCAAGTTAAAAGGTGTTTTAGATGTGAGAAAGCTTATGAGAGAAAAAGGAATCAAGAAAAATCCAGGTTGTAGCTGGATTGAGGTTGATAATAGGGTGCATGTGTTTACCGTAGATGATGCTAGTCACCCGCATATCAAGGAAATATATATAAAGTTGGAGGAAATTATAAAGAAGATAAAAGATACAGGTAAATACATTAATGAAATCAGTCATACTAGGCCTATTAGTTACCACAGTGAGAAGATCGCTGTGGCTTATGGATTGTTGACCTTGCCTCCTTGGATGCCTATCCATGTAATGAAAAATCTAAGGATTTGTCGTGATTGTCACTTGGTGATGAAGTTAACCTCCCTTGTAATGTCAAGGGAACTCATTGTGCGGGATGCAAACCGCTTCCACCATTTTAAGGATGGGGCTTGTTCTTGTAAAGATTACTGGTGAATAGCAACTCTAAGCATCAATTAAACAACAGCAGCAGTGGGGAGGTTTCTATTATGATTTTTTGGTGCAGGTGAGCAGGAAGAGAATCACACGCTTCAACCTGCCTTGCCTTCCCCAATCATTCAAGATCTTCCATCTTCAACGGCAGCCTCCACTGTTGATCAAGAACTGGTGCACTCAGTCTCAAGAGCTCTTCTGCCTCTTTGCTATCAGCAGCTTTCGATGTTTACCCAGATTCTATTACTGATCACTCATCCACGTAGTGTGATGCTGTATATGCAAGTCTCATTGTACTACACTAGTACACTACAACACACAGTTGCTGCCTTCAATCATAACACAGATTCTTCCTACCAGAGATAGATATACAAGGAGCTGCTAGGTGGATTGGGCAAGTTATTACATTCTCTTTGCTTTTAATTACTCATATCTATTCGCCATCATCTGCAAGGTATTCTTTTATCAAGGACAATTTTTTTTTCATTTCCCAGCCTTTCATTATACCGTTGTTTTTAACTGGCTATATGCTGGATAGACTCCAAACATCTGCTCCAAAGTTGTAGACACATGTCCAGAGAGACAACTTTAAAGGTTAATTTTTACTTCGCATGCGATGAATACTTAGCAGCAGCTGAATGTAGTGTTAGTGCCGCACCAACACTCAGTTTCCTTACGTAAGTAATGACATATTATAAATTACATGCTTTCAGTCTTACACAAGTATGTATTTACGAGTTGGAAAATAACAAATAGATAGCTAATTATAATAAAAGATGTTTGTATAAACATGCAAGATAGAATTTACAATTTTAAAATTGGAAAACAACATCTAAAACTGAAGTTAATATTTAACAGTGTAGTAAAAATTGAAAATCGGTGCTACTTGGATGAGCCACTGCATAACAAGTACTCAGATTGATAGGGGAGTACTTGGAGATCAAATCAATACTTATTACTCATTTAAAATTAAATAAATAAATTTATAAAAATAAATGTACTTTCATTTGTAAAATTATAGTAAATATTATATATATAAGTATTATTCTAATTTGAAGTTAATTATCACCTATTTGTATAGACTAGTAAATTATATTACAAGTATAAAGCACATTAAAATTTTATATTTGATAATACGGTCAAAAATTAATTATTTTTATGAATGTGCTTAATTTGTATCTTTTTTAATATTCAAATCAAAATCCAGTTTTGATCTGAGTACTCCTGATTCTGACACTAGTTAAAAATGATTTTTTAAGTAATTTTCTAAGCAACCAGAACTTGTGCTTTAGCTTCAGATTCATAATGTCAAGTAGATGCTTGGTCTCATGTGCCATTTCTTTCCATATATATTCTTGAAATAATGCCATTGAGTTCCGCATGATTCCTACACAAACAAGTTTTTTTCGGTTAATGGTTCATCTTATAGTATATTCACATGATTGTTTTCAGGCAGCAATGTTTATCAAGCATAGATTCTTGATGTATGACAAAACAGCTGGGGAACAACTATTGCGAGCAGGTGAGGCAATATAGAGTAAATTCATGTGAAAAAATAAAGAAAAGTTATGTTAGTATCACCGCATGATAAAAATAAATATACATAAGCAGGTCATACAAGCAATTACCTCTTAGTGGAATTTATCCCCTTTTTATCTAGTGGAATTTATCCCCTTTTATCTATCTATCAAATTTATTTCAAGGGTAAAATGCTAACTCTGGTCGAGTATCTGCTACTGTTGTACTGTGCTTTGCTGCCAGCTCCAGTTTGGTATCGTTCCTTTATGAACAAGGAATACGAAAACCTTTTTTTTTAATCTCTCATACCTAGTGTTGAGAAGGTGTGATTCTCTATGAATTTGATATGTTTACAATTTTGCCTTAGTTGATTATAATAAATCCGAAAATGTTACAAATTGGACTGACAAGAATATTAAAAGAGAAAGTTTGGGAAAAAGTATATCTCTCATTGCTGGAGAGTCCTCATTATATATCAATATTACAAGTTTAAATCTTTCCTAAAAATACAGCTAATATACATATTTTCAGCCTTTACAACAATTGTAATACTCTAATTATGGAAGGTAAATATTTACCGTATCAAATCTGTTATGATAGCTAATATACTGTATTAATAGCTAATATATTTAAATATAATTAGGGACAACATATACTTTTGACATCCTCCCTCAAATTGATGCTGCTGGTAAATCTACAAGCATTAATTTGCCAACAAGAAAGTTGTGGCGCTGACATGACATCGATTTGGTGAAAATGTCAGCTATCTGTAGAGTGGTAGAGATATGAGGGAGAGTAATGATCAGGTTGTCAAAGGCTTCTCGAATAGAGTGACAGTCAACCTCTATGTGTTTTGTGCATTCATGGTATACTGGGTTAGCTGCAATCTGAATGACACTGGTGTTATCGGCATGTAATGGAGTTGGTTCGGCTTGAGAGTATCCAAGTTCAGCAAGGAGCCCACGTAGCCAGATAATCTCAGAACAAGCAGCGGACATGGCACGGTATTCTGCTTCTGTGGATGAGTTGGACACACGATTCTGCTTTTTGCATTTCCATGAAATAAGTGCGTCTCCAAGAAACATACACCAACCATTGATAGATTTTCTAGTATCTGGGCATCCAGCCCAATCAGCATCACTGTATGCTTGAAGCTTGAGTGAAGAACGAGCTGGGAAGAATAGTCCACGATTAGGAGTTCCAAGGATGTATCTAATGATGTGTTTGACTGCTGATAGGTGGAAATGCCGAGGACATTGCATGAACTTACTCACAATATGTACAACATAAGAGATATCGGGTCGAGTAATAGTGAGATATATAAGGCTGCCAACCAACTTTCGATATAAAGTAGGATCTGAAAGTAGCTCTCCTTCATCTCTACGATACTTCACATTAATTTCCATCGGAGTTTCAACAGGAGTAGCACCCCTTAGTCTAACTAATTTAACCAAATCTTGGATATACTTGTGTTGGTTCAAGAAGATACCTTGTTGTCGATGATGTACTTCTAATCCTAAGAAGTAATGGAGCTGACCGAGATCTTTCATTTGGAAAGTAGAACGTAACAAATTTTTGAGACATTCAATGGCATGTATATCAGAACCAGTAACAAGGATATCATCCACGTAGACAAGAAGCACAACTATACTGTTACTTGTCTTTTTCAGAAAAAGGGAGGAGTCATATTTACTTTGGTTATATGAAAAACCAAGTAGAGTGGATTTGAATTACTCAAACCAGATTCTAGGTGCCTGCTTCAAACCATATAAAGAGCGCTTTAGTTTGCAAACATGATTAGGTGATATAGGCATACCATTGGAAAGTGTTATATAAACTTCTTCCTTGAGGTCACCGTGTAAGAAAGCGTTCTTTACATCCATCTGAGACAATTTCCATGATTGAGACGCAGCAAGGGCTAGTATGGTTCGCACAGTGGTCATCTTAGCTACTGGTGCAAATGTCTCTTCGTAATCTATGCCGTACTCTTGTTTGTTTCCAAGAACTACTAGTCGGGCCTTATACCGCTCAACCGAGCCATCTGGATGAAGTTTTACGGAGAACACAAACTTGCTGCCCAGAGGTTTCACAGACGAGGGACGCCCTACAACATCCCATGTTTGTTTTTCTTCAAGTGCAAGAAGCTCTGTTTCAATAGCTTCCCGCCAACACTCATGCTTCATTGCCTGTTTATATGATTTTGGAATAGGAATGGCAGACACAGTGGTTGACAATGATACAGGATTAGAAAAACCATACCTATCAGGAGGCTGACTAACCCGAGTGCTATGTCTACGGGTGGCAGGTGCAGGTTCTTGAACATGATCAGCAACAAGGGAATCAGTTTGAGGGGGTGGGGAAGCTTGAACATGATGAATAACTTGATTTGGATCAGCATCTGCAGTTTCTGATGTGGTGTTCTGGTTTTGCACGGCATTAGGGCGCCTTTGATACACCAAGAGTGGTTTAGAGGGAGGTTCAGAAGTTGACGACACCGAAGTGGATAAGGAGTCTGCAGAAGAGTTAGTAAATAAAGGTACAACTGAAAATGAAGGGGAATGATCACTGTATGTAGAGAAAAAATGTTGATTTTCTAAGAAAATTACATTTCTTGAAATCCGAATGCGTCGTAAATTAGGATCATAACAGAGAAATCCTTTTTGGGGTAGAGCATATCCTAAGAAAGCACATCTTATTGACTGAGCTATGAGTTTTGTGCGCTCATGTGGAGAAAGATGAACATAACATACACACCCAAAAGTACGAAGACCAGAATAATCCAGAGTGCGACTAAATAACCANCTTTACATCCATCTGAGACAATTTCCATGATTGAGACGCAGCAAGGGCTAGTATGGTTCGCACAATGGTCATCTTAGCTACTGGTGCAAATGTCTCTTCGTAATATATGTCTTACTCTTGTTTGTTTCCAAGAACTACTAGTCAGGCCTTATACCGCTCAACCGAGCCATCTGGATGAAGTTTTACGGAGAACACAAACTTGCTGCCCAGAGGTTTCACAGACGAGGGACGCCCTACAACATCCCATGTTTGTTTTTCTTCAAGTGCAAGAAGCTCTGTTTCAATAGCTTCCCGCCAACACTCATGCTTCATTGCCTGTTTATATGATTTTGGAATAGGAATGGCAGACACAGTGGTTGACAATGATACAGGATTAGAAAAACCATACCTATCAGGAGGCTGACTAACCCGAGTGCTATGTCTACGGGTGGCAGGTGCAGGTTCTTGAACATGATCAGCAACAAGGGAATCAGTTTGAGGGGGTGGGGAAGCTTGAACATGATGAATAACTTGATTTGGATCAGCATCTGCAGTTTCTGATGTGGTGTTCTGGTTTTGCACGGCATTAGGGCGCCTTTGATACACCAAGAGTGGTTTAGAGGGAGGTTCAGAAGTTGACGACACCGAAGTGGATAAGGAGTCTGCAGAAGAGTTAGTAAATAAAGGTACAACTGAAAATGAAGGGGAATGATCACTGTATGTAGAGAAAAAATGTTGATTTTCTAAGAAAATTACATTTCTTGAAACCCGAATGCGTCGTAAATTAGGATCATAACAGAGAAATCCTTTTTGGGGTAGAGCATATCCTAAGAAAGCACATCTTATTGACTGAGCTGTGAGTTTTGTGCGCTCATGTGGAGGAAGATGAACATAACATACACACCCAAAAGTACGAAGACCAGAATAATCCGGAGTGCGACTAAATAACCAAGTGAAAGGTGAAACATGATTTAATGATGATGAAGGTAACCTATTTATGAGGTATACTGCAGTAGAGAGTGCTTCACACCAGAATCTAGAGGGCACAAATTGTTAAGCCCCGGAAGTATCGTAGAAGGGGGGTTGAATACGATACTCACTAAATCAAAAAAAAATTCAAATCTTTTGCAGATAAATAATTTAGAGTTCGGTTAGTGGGCTCGTGTTCTTGAGGTGAATAGTGTTTACGGAGCTGCTTACTAATTTTCTGTGTTTAGGATTAAT
>QRFB01000078.1:147097-166931 GCA_008931105.1 Oenanthe javanica | reverse complement strand
TGTTAGGAATGCAAACACTAATGATTGTCAGAGAATACTAAACAGAGTTTATGCTGACGTCATCAGAGTTTAAGGTAGCTGTTGGTCAGAGTTTACTCTATCAGAGAATACTCAATCAGAGTTTACTCTAACAGAGAATACTCAAATCAGAGAATGACAGATCGACAGAGTTTAGCTTCAGAGTCTACCAGAAAAGGAAACAGACAAATCAGAGTCTGATTTGGATAGTAAGAAGGAATTCAAGTGCAAGTCTAATTACCTTATTAAAGCTATTCTTATCATAATCTGTTTTGTAATTGTATTTGTAGCTGTGTCTATATAAACACAGAGATAGGTTATAATTCAATGTTGAATTTATTAAGCAATAGATATATAACCTAGCAGCTCTTAAGAACATTATTTTCTTGAGAGAGTTTTGTATTCGAGATCATTAATAATACAAAACAGTATCACATTCTATATACTTGTGTTCATAATTGATTATTCTGGGAAACATATCTTATTTCTTTATTTCTTTCAAACCAATTTGTTTTAAATATTTTCTTAACTGTTAACTTTTCTTTCTCATTATTTTTATCAGGAATTATATTGTATAAAAATTTGCACATTCTATTAAAAAATAGTATAAGATCCATTTGGGTCTCTCTCCAACACCTTAAGATTTTTGATAAACTGGTTACTTAACATGGTATCAGAGCTCAGGTTGGCTCGGAGTCGAAAATATTCTCACAATTTTTGAAGGAGGGACACGAAAGCAAAAACTATGCCAAAAAATGAGAAAATCTTAAAAAATAGTATAAGATCCATTTGAGTGTTTCTCTAACACCTTAACGTTTTTGATGAGCTGGTTACTCTGCGCGGTCTATCTCCCTCTTCCTCTTTTCTCTTGTCACCAATCTTTCACCTCTGTTAACGGAACCACCACTCTTATGTTTGCTTGGTAATTATTCTTACTTACTTTTTGCTATTGTTTTACCATGTAATTAATTTGTTTAGTAATTCTAATTCTTTGAGGACCAACACTAAAGTCAAATGCTTTGCAACAAGAAACAGTAATCCATCAAATAAAACCCATAACAGGAAGGTATATTACAAAATATACGCCGTATAGATACATAATCACATGCATTTCTTGCTTAATTAGTCAAATATGTAAAATATGATATTGAGCAGCAAGTAAAAATATATTAAACACGATCCTCCACTAGTAAATATTATGTAATGCCTGGGTTAGACAATTGATGAAAATTGAAATCAAGATTGATGCGGCTGCAATTATAAAGTAAGCAGAATTCGATTTATGGAGAGGATTTTTAGATGGAGATGATCTACGTATATGTGAAACCGGAGAGGTCTTTTGCAGGAAAAGAAACTATCCACTGTGTTCCATTCAATTCTTTACGCATTTCTTTTTTGGATGTCCCATCCAATTCTTTATATTTCAAAACTTTCTAAAAATAATAAATTTTTATATTATAAAATTTACTCTCATCCACACTTTCTTCCACATTTTCAAATCTATCAATTAAATATCAATTGATCTCACCACTTTACCCATTTTTCATTCTCTTTCATCCATTTTTTCTTCTATTTCATAATACTTTATATAATTTTCTTAACCTCCGTGCTCAACCCAAATGTAAACAATTAAGTGAGACGGAGAGAGTATAATACAAGATATACTAAGACACGTAGATGTTGTCATCAGGCTGCTTACCTGTCATTTTTCCTTCTATTTCATAATATTTTATATAATTTTCTTAACTTCCGTGTCCAACCCAAATGTAAACAATTGAGTGAGACGGAAAGAGTATAATACAAGATATACTGAGACACGCTGCCATCAAGCTGCTTAGCTGGACTTAATATCCTTACTTTTTCAAATTGTGTCGTTTCGTATTTTCAATTTACGAGTTTTATTTTAAAGTATGTGATTATATTAAATATACCATTTTGCTAAATATTAACCAAACTTTAAAACACAAGTTAAATGATTTGCAAAATAAAAATTCACTTAACTTTTCACAATTATAACATAACCTTATAAGGAAACTATTTTTACAAAAGAAAATATTAGAATTTCTTCTAAGGAAGTTACATCCTACTTAAGATTCTTATATCTACTATAAATTTGAGACCTCTTATTGCTATATAAAAGGACTTACACCTTCATTTTAAGATTGATAATGTATAGACACCGCTCCATACATCACCTTTCAACCCCTAATAATTCCATTAAACCCCAATCCATATGTTATAAAGAGAATTATAGAGGTTCCACTCTATTAGGATGATGAACCACCCAAGAATGAGGAACTACCAAGGAATGAAGGTCTACTAATGCAGAGGTTCCACTGTCGAGATTTAACTATGTCAAGGCTGAAACCTATAATGGAGAGGTTCCAAGAGGCCAATGAAGATAAGAATTCATGTGAGTGGTCTTAACATGCTCTAGTTTCCAGAAAATAGATTTCGGATTCCATTGGACAGGTTCTAGAAAATATCTTCTGGGCAGTAGCTTTCGGGCAAAATAGTAAAAATCAGAGTTTAAGATGGATTTTTTCTCCTAAAGTATAAACTTTAGGAGCACGTCTTATCACTTCAGAGGCTACCTTCTAAAGAGATTCCACCGAATCAAATGAGATAACTATGATATATATATGATATATTTGTACATATTCGCATATATATATATATATGTGTGTGTGTGTGTGGAGCTTCTAAGGAGTCCTACCCAGCTTGGACTCTCCTTTCAACTCAACCACTTCGAGATGAGCATTCACCCGAGGATAAACCTTATCAAACACAGCTGATTACTCATCAACAGAGTCATGAATACCTAGAATTACATATGGACTTTTTTCTTGTCAGCAGAATTACATATGACTTGATCCGTATTAAATTATATAAATATATAAATTATATACAATATGTACTTATATTAAATCAAATTTTAAAATAATATTTTATATATTAATATCTAATTAATTAAAATAAAGCACAATAAGAATATAATATTACATAAAAATATAATGTTCCATAAAATTATGAAATATAATAGTTAACATCATATTTAATAAAAATAAATCAATCATAAAATTCAAATATTATTAATAAATTTTATATAAGTGATTAAATATATAATTTTACATAATATAACAAAAAAATTATTAAAAAATTATATCAATTATACAAATCATCATTACATTAACGGAGTATAATTTTATCTCAGGAATTAAACCAAGTCAAACTCGTTACGTAAAAATGGCTGAAATGATCGTATTGCTAACGGACTGGTTGGCAAGCTTGTTGCATTTGTAGCCGAAGAAGTCATTGAGGTTTGGAATCTTGACGAAGATCTCGACACACTCTGCCCCAGCAGAGGTTGGAATCAGTTGGTGCTCTCTTGTACGATGCTCATGCCAAGAATTTAATCATGTCCACTGCCAAAGATTGGTTTCGTAAACTTGAAGCTGTTGCTAATTAATGTCGCTGATGTATTTATGGATGAACTTGCTTATGAAGTTACTCGAGAGTCGCCACCCTAAGGCATTAGACTTCTTCATTCCATCCAAAAACACTTTGTTATTTCGTTTCAAGGTGGCTCATAATATCAAGTCTCTTCAAGCTTCCTTTGATCAAATTTTCAAATGTGCGGAACACCTTGGACTTCACCTTATGAAGACAAGGCACTACTATATAGTTGGAAGAGATAAAGATGTAGCACACCTAGTACGAAAGGTCTGTGAAAATCACCAAGAAGATTCACGGGTTGTTGCTGTAGTAGGGATGAGAGGTCAAGCTAGGCAAGACAACTCTTGCTCGCATGGTTCTCAAATATGATGATGGTCATTAAAATGTTCCCACAGATTATGTGGATTACTGTATCAGATGAGTTTGATTTCATCAAGATTTTAAATGAAATGGTAGAGTCGCTCACTTCAATTAACTTGGGGTTGAGAAATCCACAAGGACTCGTCAATGAACTTCAGAAGCATCTAAAGGGAAAAAAGTTTATACTCATACTAGATGATGTCTGGAACGAGGAACAGGTGAAGTGGGAGAATTTGAGAAATTCTTTGCTTGAAATTGGTGGTGATAAAGGGAGCTGTATTCTAGTAACCACCCGTAAACAGGAAGTTATTGATGCCATGCGACATTGTGTTTCTTATCCTGTGGAAAAATTATCAGAGGAAGACAGTTATAAATTGTTCAAGAAAATAACATTTTCGGATGGAGGAGTTTTAGAGACAGATACATTTGCGGCCTTGGGGAGAAGGAGTTATGAGTAGAGGGGGTAATGGACAGACTGTATTTTCTAAACTTGAGAAATTGAAAATGTGGAACTGTCCAAGGTTGAGGAAGATCCCGAATAGTTGTTTTCCGTGACTATTCATAAATTGGAGAGCAGCATGATACTGGAAACTATGAGCACAAATGTGGAGATCTCATTCACCTTGTTACACCTGAAGAGTATCATTGTGGGAGGAGGAGGAGATCCGTCATCAATAATAAAGCTGCTATTAAAAAACAATTCTCCGTCTTTGACCAATTTGATCCTAGTTGGCTGCAAGGGTTTAAAACATCTGACCCTTGGTGCCTCTCTTGATAGTTTAACAGCATTTAGGTGCCTGCAACTAACAAGTATTGATAATTTAGTTGAAGGGTCGTCATTTGGTGTAAAACATCTGTTTGAATATTGTACCAACCATTAGAATTAAGAAAACGGTGTTGCTTTGAGTTCAAATTTATAAAAAAAATTTCAAAAATCTAATGAAATGACATAATGTATCATAAAAATCTACTGGCTTGCTTGTGATTGTAACAGTAGCTAAAATCTTGATTAATGGATGCAACTCTTCAGGGTGTTCTGGAAGAGTGGGATAAATGATGCAGAAGCCAAGTGTATTCCGCTGCGCTCATCTAATAAAAAATCAAGTGTAGTAATGCCTTTATAATTTTTTCACTCCTTCGTAAAGACTGTCGTGTAAGATACTGAAAGAGTCCAACATTTAGATATTATAAATACCTTTGAGCCACTTAGAGAGGTTAATGAAAAAATCCAAGTTACTGGCATACTGTGAGAATTGATTGGCATATGCACTATTCAAGTTGGCAATTTACCTAAATCATTGAATTTGTGTATTGGTATCAAGTATGATGCTGGGTCGCTTCTGTAGTTTTTTAAAATTACTGCAATACACAGGACTTGTTTGTGGAACACAGTTATGAATACTTTTGGTCTGATCTGTCCTAGTAGAAGTTTCTCTAAAGAAATAATCAAACTTCCTGTGGCTTTTTCTCTTTCTGGGAACTGTTTAGTCTTGATTAATGAACTCTTCTAAAATGCCACGGCAACATCAAATCAAGGAGGAATATCTAGTTGGCTGCTAGTTTGCTACTGTATCAAATTTGAGATACAACTTAATTCATCTCCTTGAAATATGTGTGTGTGTGTGTGTCTAATACTAGCTAATACAGGTCGCTATTCTTCCCTATCTTATGGTATGGTTTACCGAGTTCATAGACATCAACAAAATGCGGATTTTGGTGTTGAATAGTATCTAAATAATAAATTTAAATTCATCACGAAAATTAGCAAAAAGTCCAAAAAATATATTTAAAAATAAATTTTTGTATGATTCAAATTGGCTCCTAGATTTTGTAAATTTTTATGTCAAATGCTTTTAAGCTAGCATAAATGCATAATGTTAGATAATGTAGTGTATGACATAGATGAAGTGTGAATGCTTGCTAGATACTGTGGTTGCTTAGTTTAAGGGATTGATAGGTCCGTCACCAAAAACTGTCGAGCCATTCGAATTGCTTATGTTTAGAACCGAAGAGCTTGTGCTGCAGATAAAAGAATACTGTTTTCAATTTACAAAATGTCGAATGCTTGACATTATTTTTTTTCAATTTCAAAATATTGACACTCTTGTTTGTAGAATTAGATTATTACCTTGTCGACGGGTAACGACATGTACTAGAACCTGCATATACGATCATCATAAACATATGAAGTGTTACAAAGCATACATGCATATATTGATTACTGGAGTATATAAAAGTAGCAATTACTATTAAATAGTAAAGAGTAACGACTTGGCTTACTTGGGTCAGTGCTAGTAGTAACACCAGTGCCACCAAAAGTGCAGCTATTTGGCACTGGATTCTTCTGATAGTAATTGTTGAATGCATAAGAAGCATGGTTGCGCAGCGTGTTTGGACTGTAACAACCACCGCTTGGCTGAATAGCTGAGCAATTAGCACCACCGTAACCACAAGCATAGTCCAATGCAACCTGCAATGCAGTTCTTGGCGCGGATTGCCTAGCAATACACCAGCTTCGAATTGCAGATACTGCTGGGGATGTGGTGGTGGAGGCCGGTGAATGGGGGTTTGAGATAGTTGGGTTCAACAGTGGAGTTGTAGATGGAATGAGATCAAGGGTTGGTGTAGTTGTAGGAGTTGTAATGTCCATTTGCCTTGTGGAAGTTGACTTTAAGAGTGGAGTTTGATAAAGTGAGTGTAGACTGAAGATACCTTCACATAGAGCAAAACCCTAGTGGAAGAATATTACTAGTAACAGGAAACGACCAGCCCATCTAACCATCTCACTTCTTCTCAAGTTCCTCAGCTTCTTTGTTGCTTTACACTGAGAAACTAAGGAAACAATTGAAAAACAAGAGGATGTAGTATCACTCTGCTTAGTATATATTCATATACACAACACATATTATTGAGTATAAATGTACATTACAAAAAGGCACCTTGTAGGCTCAGATAAACAACTAACTAGCTGTCTATAGAGTTGCCTCTATTTCTCACAACTTGACGGAAAGGAGACTAGTATCTTACTCACCAAAAAGTGAGGGGTCTATCAAAATTTTAGTGGTTTCTTGTCTTTTTGTATAATACTAGGAAATTGATTGCACCGTAAATCGCTCTTGACTTGTTTTTTTTTCCTTCTGAAGTTACAAGCTTATATAGCTGCATGGTTACCTGACATTTCGGAGGTGAGCAAGAATTGAACCAAGTATAACTTAACTTCTGCAAGTGACGTAAAAAATCGAACTTTTAACTTATTTAACACCAGAAACAGATTAGTCAAAGTTTGAACACTTTCAATTTTTTCCATGAACCTATATTTTTATATATATGTTATAAATTGTTGTTAAAAATTCCATTTCAACTCCTTTACTTGGCAAGACAGGTTATCAATCCATCTTTTGTCAAATATGTAGTTCAAATAAAGGTAAAACAATTCTACATGAATGAGGTGTAAAATTTGTAATCTTATGATTCATGTGAAAAATGTGAGGATGAATTTAATAATGCAAATTTCTACGGTGAAATTACTAAATTATATTAAAAAATTAGAAAGCAATAACTTTTTAATCCATATTATGTATATTTTATAAGGCAAACTATATATATTATATAATTGAAATAATTTAATTAATATATCATAGGAAATTTTATTTAATCTATTCTTAAATATAATTTTCAGTTTTAAAAAACTATAAAGCAACAACTTTTTACATTATGTCAAAATTTGATTAATTTAACCAAAATTTGACATTTTTGATGGATAGACAATTTTAAACATAGGGAATGATACATTGAAATCATTATTTTTTCAAAAAATAAATAAATTTAAAAAGACCATCAAAACTGGGTAACCAATAAATGATTTTATTTACCGGAGATTGTGAATAATATATTTTTTATTTGGAAAAAACAATTATTAGATAATTATTCCTTTGCCCCACAAATGGAAATTATAAAAGTTAAAACATATGAATTCTCTTTTTTGAGTATTTTTCAATTAATTTTTCTTGTTCTGTCTTCATAAATAATTTTTCTTGACTAATATGGCTCTGCATTCTATACCAGAAACTTTTTTTTTGTTATGTCGATCATTAAAATATATATTATCCAACTTTGATTCATATAGTATTATATCTTTCTGATATGGGATTATATTAACATACTTTTTAATTACCATTTCATGTATGGAATCCTTGTATAAACTAATGTTACATATAAGCTGAATGTGTGCATAAAAAGATAACCAGAATTTGATAGTAGAAGAAATGGCTTCAAATGCATTTCTTTCAAAAATTATTGGTTTGCCAATTTTCCTGGCATTTCTGTGCATATCTGATGCTGCCAGAGTCACACCTAGCAAATTTTTCGACATTCGAAGATATGGTGCAGTCTCAGATGGAAAAACAGACAACACTCAAGTAAGCTAGTATGAAATTTATTCATAAAATGCTGTGTGTGTGTGGGGGGTTCTTTAATCTTCATTTTTCTTTGTTGATCTGCAGGCATTCTTTAAAGCATGGAAAGATGCATGCAACTGCAATGGAAAATGTTGGGTTTCAGTTCCAATAGGAACTTACATGCTTGGTCCTGTTGTTTTTGCTGGGCCTTGCAAAGGGATCACAGGATTTCTGATTCGGGGGGTTGTTGTAGCTCCTACTGATCCAGCCCTGTTCACTGATCATTGGATTATCTTTCAATATGTTAACCACTTAAGGATCAAAGGTGGTGGTACATTGGATGGTCAAGGTGCTTCAGCTTGGCCACTCAATGACTGTAAAACTAATCCTCACTGCAAGCCTCTTCCTGCTGTGAGTTGATTTTTTGAAATTCTTTTCATTTTTTATTTTTCCAAACATGGTATCTATAATTCACATTCAGAATATAATATCTTATACATAATATGCTATCTTTTGTATTACTATAATAGACACAATCTCTGTTTATTGTTGTGCTTTTGTAACAGACAATGAGGTTTGATTTTGTCAAAAATTCAAGAATCCACCACCTCACGTCATTGAACAGCAAAAATGCTCATTTCAATTTTTTCGCATGTAACAACATCAGAATCAACAAAGTTAAATTAATAGCTCCTGCTGATAGCCCAAACACGGATGGCATTCGTCTGGGAGAATCTCACGACATTGAAATCTCACGGTCTATCATTGCCACCGGAGATGATTGCATATCCATGATCGATGGCACTAAAAATGTCACTATCTCTCATGTTTCATGTGGCCCAGGACATGGCATTAGTATAGGAAGCCTCGGGAAAGCTCCTAATGAACAAGTTCGTGATATTAAAGTACTGAACTGCAACATCAGTGGCACTCAAAATGGCTTGAGAGTCAAAACGTGGGCACCCTCATTATATGGCATGGTTTCAAATTTGAAGTTCCAAGACATTTTAATGACTAAAGTGAGCAACCCCATCATATTTGATCAAAACTATTGTCCAGGACCTCCTTGCAATGACAAGGTAATATTCTGTGTTTTGGCATGCCTGGATGGAGCCTTGACTTCTAGCTAATTTTTGCGATTTCAACAACTTAAACTAAATTAATTTGTTCATATATTCAGGCGCAGTCGCAAGTAAAAATCAGCAATGTCACATTTAAGAACATAAGAGGCACATCAAGCTCGAAAATTGCAGTGAATTTTAAATGTAGCAGATTTCAGCCTTGTGACAAAGTAACGCTGGACAACATCAACTTGACATATAATGGTCCCGGAGGACCAGCAGATTCTTCCTGCATGAATGTTGTAGGAAAATCAATCGGGACACAGATGCCTCCGGATTGTTTATAACTCAGCCGATGCACAGTTTAGTTGCTCTGCATCACAAATTACAAGATCAACTCTAGAAATAGGAGAAATGAGAAGTATATACTGATTTACTTATGGTGGGAGTTAAAGACATTTGCCTTAGAGGTATTACAAATTCTTTCAATCCTGTTTAGGAAATAGTGAGTAAGGTTTCTTTTCATTGTAGAGAGATATTCCTGTCATGTTAAGACTTTGAGAGTCATTTGTGACTGACATCTAATTCTTTGCATCTTCTATTGTTTTTTTCAAACAACACAAAATAAAAACAAAATTATTGTCCCATGCTTGATTAATTATTTTCTTAAAATCTCACTAAAAAAACCCGTCAAAGTTGACGAGTTGGAATCCCATTTTAACTTGGAAATACTCCGTGTAAAATTGGATACTTGACACACATTTTTAACAATTTTGAGTACGTAATTAGAATTATTATTTTCAAAAAAAAATTATAAAGAAAAGTTTTAATTTAATATTTTTATTCAAAAAATTTAAAAATAATAATTGAAACAATATAATCAAATCTTCTAAAAATATTTATCAAAAAATTAAATATCAAATAAAAACAAACGGAGAGAATCCATTTATCATCCCACTAATTCGATTTTATATTAAAAAGAATTTGAGATACATAAAAGGGACATTTTACACTTCCTTCTCTATTATGCCATTTCCAGCATAATTCAAATTTGAAATGAGAATTTGAAATTTGATCCAAAATTCAAATTTTGGATCACTAACTGATCCAAATTTTAATCCAAATTTTTGACGAATTCCAACAGTGTAATCCAAATTACTACTTACATATTATATTACATAAATACTATATTAATTTATTTAATCTTTAATTTAATGTTTAATCATTATCAACTATTTATATTATATTTATTAAATTAATTAAATTAAAAATATAAATTTTTTTAATATACATAAATAACTTAAAAATTGTATACTTAATTAACGACAAATACATACATTTTATTATTTAACATTTAAAATATCGTTCATACATACTAATTTCCCGAATTAGTATATTCCTCCCACAAATGCTCAATTAATGTACTTTTTATTTTATACATTTATTTAAATTTTAATGAAATATGTTTTTTCATTATTATAAATTTTATTCTAAAAATTAAATTTTATTAATTATTATTCACATAATATTATTAATTAAATAATTAAATAATTCACAAATCAATTTTAAATCTAGTAAACTAAAAATATACAAATAACATAATCATTATTTTAATATTAAACCAACTGATCCAAATTTGGATTAGTGAATAGTGATGATCTAAATTTGGATCAGTACTATTCACTGGTTCACTGTTGAATGAGAATTTATGATAATTTATCCCAAATTTGAATCTTTGAATCATTGCTCAGTTGCCTAACATCTCTCTCTTAGCGAGGATTTTCTTTTTATTTTCCAATATTTGTACTTTTGATACACCAATTACAAAATACGAAATTATTATGAGATTGCAATATTGTATGTACATATTTCAAACACTTTAATATAAAGTGAAGTAGAGAGCATTCAACTTGCAATTAGAAAAAGTGCTTTTGTTTGAGAGTGGACTCTCGTATCTAGTCTTCTAGCCGTGACTTCTCCACTTTCATACCTTCATTTCCTTCACTGATTAAGTCCTCTTCGTTCTCCACATCCTTCACTGTTTAACATACTCCCTTCATCCCAAATTAGATGACCATTTGACTTTTAACACGTATGTTAAGATACATTGACCACATAGTTCATTAAATTATTTTTAAAAAGTTTCTTTTGTAAATAAAAATTTGATACTTAAATTTTTATTTATAAAAAAAATTAAAAATAATTTATGGAACTATCCGGTCAATACATTTTAACATATGTGTCAAAAGTCAATGGTCATCTAATTTGAGAGGGAGAGAATAATATTTAATAGGTATTAGTAGCTAAAGATATTTATGATTAAAATGGCTCATATTTTCGTATTAGATGTGTAATAGATTTAAACAGTATGAGTGTTGCAGAAAGAGGGGTTGAATGCAACTTGATAATTTATCATTTTTTGCTAACAACAAACAAAAAGTAATAATATCAAGTTAAGAATGCAAACAAAAAAAAAAAATAAAAGACACATGTGTTTTGCTTCAAAAATTAATTTTATTAATTTTTGTTGCTACAACTGACGAGAAGATGTTTCCAGCTTCAATAGATACAATAACAAGAGAATGCTAATGCTTTTATACTTGAAAAAAGTTAAGCTCAGTTGCATTAGGGAAATTGTTTGTGAGATATGTGTTTCTATGCTAAAACACATACATCACTTACAAATGTACTTTCCCTTGTTTCCTGGACAATACTTGAAATAGAAGCTTCACTTTTTCTTCTCAAGTCTGTCTTCATTCTATTTGTAGATAAAGTTGCTCTGAGAAGATTTGACATTCTTGACTCCACGAGCACGCTTTATCTTTTTGCTTGCTTTATCTCAAGTTGCAGTAGTAGTCTTGACAGACTAGGTAGAGTTGTCAAGATCAATCTGTGAAAGAACTTTACCTAGTCTGCTTCTTGAAACAGATTGTCAGCTTCGCCAAAAGGTTATTGTCAACCTTTAACTTCTCTTTGGTGACAGTATCTTCATCTCCGCATATGTTGTTATCAATCCTGACATTCTTCTAAAACAAGCTGTCGTCCAAAGGTACTGTCAACTATCCCGCCAAATATGCTGTCAACTATCCCCGCCAAAGCTACTGTCAGGAAACTTGTTGTCTTTGAATCTTCAATCTCCGCCAAGTTTACTGTCAAGGAATAGTTGCTGTCAGTAAAACTTGCTGTCATAGAATCTTCATTATCCGCCAAGTTTACTGTCACGGAATAATTGATGTCGTCTGTTCCAAAAGGTGCTGTCAGTTGAATATGTTGTTGTAGGCTTCAGTTTGTAAAATGTTACTGTCAATGATTTTATCCATGTTATGCACGAACACTTTGTGAACTTCTACTTCATAGATCATTTTAATACATTTGTACATGACAGTAACTATTGAAACATGTTGTCACCTACTTGGCTTTAATACATACTTGTTACAAGTGACATTTAAACATATTGTCATCATACATATGACAGTATGTTTTAGACAGTATGTTTTACTTAGTTAATTTCTAATTAATCTAAGTAAGTATTAGTTAATTACATTGATAGTACCACAATCCTTAATAATCTCCCCCAATTTATTTTTATGATAAATAAAGACAAATTTAAAGAAAATTATAGATGCTAACTCAACTAATAAAAAATAAAAGTGTTTGTATAGAAAATAAACAAAATTACAAGTACAATCTTATCTCAAGTTGAGCTCCTCTAGACTAAGCAAATCTTCAATTTAGACTTGAGCTCCATTTCACTTCTTTGTTGCTGTCATCCTTCCACACAAACCTTCAAGAACTTTCAGTTCCTTCTTCTCTTCATCTGTCTTGGCATGATCAGAGACACAATCTAAGACTAGCTTCACCATCTTGTAAGAAATATCCTTCAACTCCCTGTAGGTGTAGTAGTTCTCAGTTGGTCCTTTGGATATGCATACATACTTCATTCCAAACATGTCTTTGACAAATCTTTCTTTTATAAAAGAGTAGACCTGCTTCACCCTGAGTTTGTCTATGGATTCATCCACTTCTTCTCTTGATTCAATAATCTCCTAGACATTCTTGCTTAGATCTCTTTCAAATTCTAGGAATGAACCTGTAGTCAGTCTGAAGATCTTCCTCAAGTTTTCATTGTTGAGCACCGTGAAATTGACAGCCTCCACTTCAATGCTATCAATAATGATTCTCAAGGGCCCAAAAAGGACTGGAGAAATATAGTTAGGCCTTTTGGAGAATTGATCATTCAGCATTGTATGCTTCATGTCAATCTCAGCCTCTTTAATTCTTTTGGTAATCCTCTCCACCTTCTTCTTAGCAGCTTCAACTTCTTCTTCAAATTTCTTCCTCTTCTCCTTCTCCTCATTCTTCTTCTCCTCTTTCTTCTTAGAGTCATATATCTCTAGTGCTCAATTATTTAGATAAAAAATATCATAATTTGTGATGTTGAGCAGTTGCTTCTTGATTAGCTCAATGATATGAGGGTCATTCTCAGCCAGATTTTTTAACTCATCAAAAGTGATTTCTTCAGCAGATCCACCAGAATTGTAGAAGATAATTCTGTTAGGGTTTCTGAGAAGACATTGTTGTGTCCTCTCATACTCAAATTTCTTCTCAATTTCTCTCTTCTTCTTAGCTTGAATAATCCTCATAACTCTTGTCATGTAATTGCATTCCTCAGGATAAGGATATTCTTTCAACTACTTTACCAACTCTTAAAGTAGATCCAGATTTTTGTCCTGAAGAGACTCTGTGCTCCAAAACTCCTTGATTCCATCTTCACCTTCAAACATCACCCCATCTGAGTAGACAATTGTCTCAAGCTCTTCAACATCAGTAAAATCCAAAGGGTGAGGCTTGAAGGAATCCATCAATTCCATAAACTTCTTTATCAACATACCTCTAACCACCTGTGTCCTCATGTTTGTACCTTGAGTTAAGAGCAACATTTTTCTGACCAGAAAATAATTCACATCTTTCATCTCATAACTTAATTCTTTAGCTGCTCAATTTGAATAGAAGAGAATTATCTTGTTGAGAGAATTTATTTCAGACCATTTAACATTCACCTTGACTAGAAGTTCTGCCTTTGATTCTTCTATGTTGTTTATTGTTGGTCTTCTGACATTAAGACAATCCTCATGGAACACCTCAGACACAAGCTTCCATGCCTTCCTACTAGGCTTCCTACTAGAGTGAGGTTTTGGTCTTTCTGCCCTTGCCTTCATGTACCCCTTGGTCATAGGGAATTTTCTTGACAGTGACTTTGAAGTTACTGTCAATGAAGGTTGGATAACATCTTTTATGACAACAGGTTCTGTGATAGTAGGTTATGTGACAGTATGTTCTGTGATAGTAGGTTTTGCTTCTGTGATAGTATGTTCACCCTTATTACTCCTGACAGCATCTTTCTTATCATTTTCAAAACCAAGCACCACTGTTCCTTATACTCCTTCTCATCCTTCTCCTTACCTTCATCAACCTTATTTCTAGTTCCAGATGATCATTCACCATTGTTATTGTGTTGGCTGGAACTACCTACACCTCCATCAGGCTTTTCATTATCATCTCCATCTTTTCTCTCCTGGGTCTTCTTCTTCAATTTCAATTCTTCAAGCCTCCTCAATTCTCCTTCCAACACCCTCAACACTTCATCCCTTTCTTTGTTTCTTGGAATCTGCTTGAAGTAGTCAAAGGCTTCTTTAACTGACCTTGGCATACACATGCTCACCCTTTCCAGGTTCATAGATCTGTATTTTTCATATGTGTAGCTACTGAATTTGATGCCCAATGGATCCTGAGTTACTTCTGGCAACTTCTCCACTATTAGCTTCTGCAAAGTCCTCTCCAGATTCTCATTGAGCCATGACTTATCTGTTTTGATTTTGAGTTTGATTGCTTCAATAACTGCAATCTCTTGCCTACTCAGATAAGCCATGCTCACACACCAACTGAAACCTCCTTCAGTTCTGACAGAGATTACCCACTTGTTGCTTTTAAACACCATTACAGCTGCTCCCACTGTTGACTATCTTATCGAATCAGAAAATATCTTGGGGTCTCTGTTAGATGAGGCTCTTAGATCATTAATCCTCTTATTAAACTTTGCATCCTCAAAAACTTTATTGTTCTCATTCTCATCTACCATCAGAATTGCAGCCTGTCATCATCAAAATCTTCTATTTCCTCAATTATCAAATCATCACTTCCATCTTGAAAGAGCTTTTCTTTTCCTTTTCTTGCAACATGAACCACTGAATCCTTCTTCACTGCACCCTCCTTAATCACAACACATTTCTCCTTTGGTCTCTCCACCTTATCACCACCAAGCTGTGTAGCAATCTCAGCAGCCACACTAGACAACAATTCTAGTTGACTCTCCCCCTGAGATGCAGCTTGAGTTGTCTCCTTATTACTCCTTTCTGCAAACACTTCATCCTTATTACTTTTCTCCCCCTTAGTTGAGGTAGCAACTGCAGGGTTTGAAAATTTTGCATTGAACTCCTGAAGCTTTTCAAATATGGCCTTGAACCCTTCATTCATTGTTTGTTCCAAACTAGCCATCTTGTTCACCAACATGACTTGATTCTTGCCCACAGTATCCAGATTCTTTGACAATTTTGTGACTTTATGTGCAAGGGATTTTAACCTTTCATCAGCTTGTTTAGAGGATTTGGAGGTTGTGGTGGTTCTCACACTCTCTTGTTTTTGTGAGTGATCTCATCACTCCTCACCAACTCACTCTTAAGGCCTATTGCCTTAGAAATTTTGGCTCCCACACTCTCTTGTTTTTTCATTTGGCCTTGCTCAGAGCCCTCTCATTTTGCCTGGGATTTTCCCACCCCCTCATTTTTATGCTCACTTCTCTTTTCTTTTATCCCTCTTTTTCTTTTCACACCCTCACTTATCTTGGGTGCAAGAGACTGAGCAGGTACATCTTGCACAAGAGATTTAGATTTTACTTTTAGTAGAGAAGAAATAAGAGCAGAATCATCATCATTGGTCTGTTGAGAAGATGCAACCATTTGAGAGTTGCTATCTGGAATCTGAGTGTTGACAGCATCTTTTGAAGAGTTACTATCATGAGGGTTGACAACAACTTTTGGTGAGTCGACATCATCTTTGGAGAAGTTACTGTCAGGAGGATTGACAACAACTTTGTCATTAACATTTTGATCTTCAATGTTGGTCAAGTGTGATGTAAAGCATAATGTAACGTAGTATGTAATAGTGATAACGATAACTCAACTAAGAAACAAAGACAGATAAATAATACTAATATGCAGCACAGGAATCCAGAAGGACATGTAAACAAGAATCA
This sequence comes from Oenanthe javanica, assembly GCA_008931105.1. Classification (NCBI taxonomy): domain Eukaryota; kingdom Viridiplantae; phylum Streptophyta; class Magnoliopsida; order Apiales; family Apiaceae; genus Oenanthe; species Oenanthe javanica. The sequence continues at coordinate 150,327 of QRFB01000078.1, read as the reverse complement.
TACATACATCATTGCAGAGCATTCAAGATGTAAAGTTTACTGAACGACAGCGAGAGAAGTTCATTAATATATTCAGGCCTCAACAATAAATAAGTGTTCAGTAGATTTCAGACTAAAGTCAGTGTAATGATTTGTGTACAAATGTCAAAGGGTTTCAGTGATTAGAAGCAATTGAACAGTCCAAAGTTAATCAGCTAAAAAAGAAAAGAAGTCAGGGGAATTCAATTCAGTGTTGGTCGTTTGTGAACCAGACCAGTGCACTAAGCGTCAACACAACAAGAAAAGATTTATCTTGATTAATCAGAAGAAAATCAGTTGATCAAGCCAGAAGAGTGAAAACCAACTAGTAATTTCTTCAAGAAATATTGTAAGGCAAGTAATACTACATTTGGTGGTGCCTACAAAGGTGAAACATTGTGTGAAGCGCAACAATCTAAGTTGGAAGCTCAAAGTTATTCTAAGTAAAGGTTTGTGGCGCTTACACAAGGGATTGGGAGTGCAGACGCAACAAAAGTTGTGGCACAACATAAGGCGCGACATAAGTTTTGTGGCACCTACACACTACAACTGGTGTACAGGCGCAACAAAAGAACAACCAGGCGTAACAAACAACTGTGGAATGTTTCTAAGTGATTTAGTGGCACCTACACTAGGTGAATGGTGTACAGGCGCAACTAAACCTACTTAGTGGCACAAAAAAGTTATACAGGCGCAACAAATATATCCAAGGCGCAACAAAGACTCTTGTGGCACCTATACACAACTACCTCTCTATAAGGCGCAACAAAGGACTTGCATTATTGGAAATCAATTTCTAATAAGTCTACAAATTATATATGGGTGAAAATCAATATGGACAATAAGCATTCATTCATCTTCAATAAAAGACATACAAACGGGAGCATCATTAAAGCTTGACATTAATATCACCCAACTGTATTTCTATTGTAATATTTGATTGAACCCATTGAAGCTAATCATTTGATTAGAAGTGTAGCACCTCAGGGATTTAATAATATATTATTATTTTCCCGAATCTTGTGTTTCAACCACTGTCATTTTATATCTTGAAAACACAAATACTTAATCCGTAATTAAACGAAAAATCTACCATATCATATTCAACCCCCCTTCTATGATAATTTTGGACCTAACAATTGGTATCAGAGCTTATTGATTGAAGTTACAAATCAAGATCCAAAAATAGTTTTTCGAAAAAGTGCATTTTTAGATATAGAAAAATTTATATTGAAATTTCTTAGTTTTTAAAGAAAATTCAATTTCGAAATTTTTTAAAGATTTTAAATTCACTAATATTTAAAAGTCTATCAAGCATCAAGAATTCATATTAAAATTATATTTCTCAAAATTTAATTTTTATTCGAATTGATTTATTTTTTAAGAAATTAATTATTTCTTGAGATTTAAAATTCTTTATAACCATGAGTACCTGTTTTCCCAACTGCACAAGTAGAAGGGGGGTTCAATACTTGTGTTCCTTTTCTTCCTGATTAAAACCAATTCAATATGAATTAACAGATATGAATTAAGAACAAAGATCAAACACAAAGATATGAATAAGTACTATTTGTATTATTTATTTGTAAATATAAAACTCTCCTAGGGTGTACACAAACCCTAGCAGCTTCTATGTGTTTATCACAATAACTATCTCTATTTCTATGCTCTCACAAAATTCACTAAAACAAATTATGCTTCGACACTTTTACAATTAGGTTACATAGAGTTTATATAGAGAGCTGCCTATCAACTAATAACAGAAAACAAATTACAATAGGAATATAATTCCAAATTATTAGTTGACAGTTTCTTTCTAAAATTCTCTTTCTTTCCCATAACATATCTGTAATATATTTATCTTGATCTTCGAAGACTTTCCATTCCTGTGATCTTCTTCCAAATTTGACTTTAACTGCATAGACTCTGAAATCTTCAGACTCTGATGATCTTCAGACTCTGATCATATGTAGACTCTGACAGATCATAGACTCTGATAGTCTATAGACTCTGATCACCTCCTAGACTCTGATCTTCATGTAGACTCTGGTTTTACTTTCTACAGAAATTCTTCTAAGTACAAGTAATATGAATGTTGACTATCTAGACTCTGATTATACATTTCAGAGACTGGAAAGACTTATTATAGATAGACTATGCTAGACCTTGTTCTAGTATTCTGTACATCATCAAATGAATATATTCCTAACAATCTCCCCCTATTTATGCTTTATAAAATGTAAGCATAAGTCAAGGTTTGATGATGTCAAAACTAAAGAATAAAACAATTAATCTAGAGCAGTATAAATGANAACTGTATAGACTCTGAAATCTTCAGACTCTGATGATCTTCAGACTCTGATCATATGTAGACTCTGACAGATCATAGACTCTGATAGTCTATAGACTCTGATCACCTCCTAGACTCTGATCTTCATGTAGACTCTGGTTTTACTTTCTACAGAAATTCTTCTAAGTACAAGTAATATGAATGTTGACTATCTAGACTCTGATTATACATTTCANGACTCTGGTTTCACTTTCTACAGAAATTCTTCTAAGTACAAGTAATATGAATGTTGACTATCTAGACTCTGATTATACATTTCAGAGACTGGAAAGACTTATTATAGATAGACTATGCTAGACCTTGTTCTAGTATTCTGTACATCATCAAATGAATATATTCCTAACAATCTCCCCCTATTTATGCTTTATAAAATGTAAGCATAAATCAAGGTTTGATGATGTCAAAACTAAAGAATAAAACNNACTAATCTAGACCCTGTTCTAGTATTTTGTACATCATCAAATGAATATATCCCTAACAATCTCCCCCTATTTATGCTTTATAAAATGTAAGCATAAGTCAAGGTTTGATGATGTCAAAACTAAAGAATAAAACAATTAATCTAGAGCAGTATAAATGAATTATAAAGGAAAAAGAATTACTTCTTATTTAATCTTCTCAAAGGTTGGATTATTCTTCAAAAATGAATTCAACATATTTTCCTCCACAATTGCAAAAGCTTCACCAACAAATTTTTTCAATTTCTTCATTTCTTCACTTGAACATTTGATTTGACAATAAGCTGCTCTAAGATCATTTGCACTACCTTCTTGTTCTTTTAAATCCTTCAACATTAGAACACTAACTTTCCCACTCATAGGTTGAAACCCAAAGTAATGACCCACACCTTCTTGAAATTTAA
>QRFB01000078.1:135862-146959 GCA_008931105.1 Oenanthe javanica | reverse complement strand
AGATCATTTGCACTGCTTTCTTGATCTTTTAAGTCCTTCAACATCAGAACACTAACTTTCCCACTCATAGGTTGAAACCCAAAGTAATGACCCACACCTTCTTGAAATTTGAGTTGTTTATCTTCTAATGGCATGTCTTGATCATTTCCTTCAACATCAACATATTTTAAAGAAAATTTGCCCATCTGTCGATTTGTCTGTCTGTGCAGAATCAGCTTCCTGTTAATCTCCTTGAACCATTTGTGTGTGATAGCTTTTTTGCTTTTATTTATTTTATATGCAATTTGTAAGAGAAATCTAATATACTGCAATTTCTCAGCCTGTTTGAAAAAGATAAAGTTTGATTAACTTATCCATCTAACTGATCCACCTTCTAAGAAGTACACCAACATCTCATTCTGCACCTTCTCTGTGCCTCCCTGTCCTACTCGTATCTTTCTTTCAAAAATATTATAAACAATTAGAGCAGACACCACTTTGTTTAAGTGCTTCTGTGTGATCTTCTCAAACTGCCTATATGTCAAGGATTGAGGATCCCTGGTTAGAGTAGATGTCCTGTCAATATCAGATCCTTCAAAACCTCCAAGTCCTGTCTTCTTTTTGGCTCTTTGTTTTAGATTTGATTGACTGCATTTCCAATATGTAGGGTCTTGACTTTCATCAGAATCTGATTTCTTCCTTTGTTTGCCAGAGTCTGACTTAGACTCTGATTTCCCATGCCTAGTCCCTGACTAGTGTGTTTGAGTCCTTGCTACTAAAGAATGTTTTTGTTGCACACCATCAGGACCCTTAGGACCATGAGAACTATCTTCATCATCACCATCTCTCCTTCTTTTAACTCCCTTTTTGTCATCTCTGCATGCATCATCCTTATTTCTCCTAGAGGAAGATTCAACTTTCTTCTCCCCATTTTTGGCATCATTATTACTAGTAACAGCCAAAAGGATCTGCTCAAGAACTGTAGATATGTTGGCATGTGCTGCAATCACTGAATCAACCTTGTTGGTTAAATCAGAGACTATAGTTTGGAGAGAAGCTTGAGTAGTAGTAATAGTAGCTAGAGCATCCTTGAAAGCTACTTCTTTGGATAATTGAAGAGAGTGAATTCTGTCAAATCTTGTATTGAGCAGAAAAGTTGTATTATCAACACCAGTGAGTTTGATTTGAATATGAGAAATGTCCTGGACCACACTAGCTAATTAAGCAACAACATTCTTCGTCTCAGCTTTAACATCTCCATCGAGATCTTAATCTTCTTCACCAGGATAGTAAGCATGTTCCTGTTGAAATGATTGTTTCTAAAAATCTTTAAGTCTCTCAGATTGGTGAATGCCCAAAATACAAAAAAAAGATTCTTTATCATGAATTCCTCTTTATTGTGCAGATTCCCAAGACTGAGGAAACACTTGATCAAAATAAACAAAAGAAGGATTAACTTGATCATTATCTTCAGAAGTGCAATCCTCTTCAACAGGTTCAATCTTGGTAACTAGAGGTGTAGACTCTGGTGGTGGTGTAGACTCTGAAACTGCAAAAGGGACTATAGACCCTGACTCCTCCACAGAGTGATCAGAGACTGTAGACTCTGGAAGTCTAGACCTTATAGGCATGATCAACAGTGGTTCTTCTGACTTCAATTCTGCAGCCTCAGTTGGAATGATAGTTTGATCCACCAAAGCCTCCATGACCCTTTCTGCTCTCCTGGCTAAATAATCCACTAAGTGTTGTTGTGGTCTTTGAGTAAATGATTTTTGAGCAGCTAGAGCCTCCTCCTTTTTGCCAATCTGCATTATTAAAACAAAAGAATTTTCATCCATCCCCTGCTCCAACTCATTGGACAAACTCTTTGGAAAATCTTGATCCCCATAAGTAAAGCTAGGTTCAGGATACCCTAATCTCTCATTCTCACAGTTGGGTTGGACACCCACTCTCTCAGTCTCACTCAGTCTCTCTACAGTCTTTTTTACCTCTCCTTTTGCCTGGACCAGTGCCAACATCTCATTTATTTTTTCACTCATATGGATAGGTGCACTAAAAAGTCCTATAGAAGAGAGTGTGAGAGAGAAAACAGTTGCTTCAATACCTGAACCACCTTGATGGAGGGGAAACCCTTCAAATGTCTGAAGGCTAAGGGTTTCCACCAAGGGGTGAGCATCAAAAGACTCTGAAACCTTACAAGCATCTTCTTTCTTTTCAGAGTCTGTTGGCTCCAGTATTCTAGTCTCAGGGTCTACTCTAGACTCTGACTGCTTCAGTATGACTTCATTAGAAGCCAGAGTCTGAGTGTTACCATATTTGACTGTTGGTGCATGAGACTCCCCTTCAAGGTAAAAAGACTCTGATAGAATAGATTGGAAAATTTCTTCATGAGCATCCATCAGAGTCTGTCCTCCCATATCACTGGGGTTCTCATCAGCATTTTGTTGAGTTGTCAAGGAGGGCCTAACAGCATACTCTTCTGCCCCACTATCACCCAACCACTGACTAGGTGGTTCTTGTGTGGGTGAGGTAGACTGAGCATCTTTATCACTAGTCACCACTGGTGTACTAGTCCCAACCTCCAACTGCCTTGCATCACCTGCTACCTCCTGTGGTTCTACCATAATTAATGCATNTGTGGTTCTACCATAGTTAATGCATCCAAGTGTCCATTGAGAAACATCCTGGCATGGAGTGCATTGATGGCCTGGGCAAAAGTCAAGTGAAAGGAATCCTGCAGTTCCCTTGCAATCTTGTGATAATGTGAGCCCTTCAGTTGATCCAATCTACTTTCATAGGTCGGATAGATGTATTTGTTGGCCACCTTACTTACATTTTGGACAAGAAAATCAACCACCTTTCTTGGAAATGGCTGAATAGTAGAAATCCAATCAATAGCTGTCCTGTAGGTAATCCCTTGATCCCAAATTGCTTCATAGTCAAAAACTGGTTGCTCAATCTCAGTCTCCAACTCAGCAACAGACTCTGATTCTCTCCTTTTGTAGATCTTAAGCTTTTTAGGCTTCTTTATGATTTGTTGTTCAGAGTCTGGCACACCTAGTGCTTTGAGAACTTCAGTTGTTCTCCCTTCTATGAGCCCAACTGCTTTTTCTTGTAATGAAGAGTTGAATATGTAGCTGTATAGATTTTTGACCACATCCTGTGCAAACATTTATAGCTCCTATTCCATTCTCTTCCTTAGGGCTTCATAGGTTGAAAGAAAATCCAAGACTTGAGATTTAGTCTGATATTGCTCTGGATCTTCAACTGATTCCACCAAAGGATATAAGAATAGCAGTGCCTCATCACTTGGAGTAATGATCTCATCAATTAGGCATGAGGCTGCATCCAATGGCATTCCTTCCCAAAATGTGTCATGATCAGAGTCTAAAGGCAGTCTAGACTCTGACTCAACATTAGACTCTAGTTCAGGTGTTTTCTTGCTTTCAGAGTCTGGCCCTGCATGAGCCTTGGGAGCATCTATTTCCTGTAAAACAGGGTTAGTAATAGTAATAGGCTTGTGTGTGTGTGCAGAATAAGCCTTCATTAACCTTCTGTACTTCTGAGCAAAAGATTTATCAAGAGATTCAATTTGAGAATCCTGAGGTGCATTCCTAGGTTTTTCAGAGTCTGTAGCCTTTTTAGAGTCTACAGACTTAGCTGGAAGGGTAGATTCAAGTGTATCATGACCTTCTTTTAGCAAAGAAAGTCCTTCAATAACTTGTTTCTCTAGAGGGTTGAGCTCCTCATCATTGTGCTCATCTATAAGCCTAGTTTGAATCAATGTTCTCTTCTTTACAACTGGTGCATGTTGAGAGACACCAGAGGTTGGTTTCTTTTTGGATTTTGGTTTGGAAGATTGTATAATTGAAGGGGATTGGGTGACTTGGGTAGGTGTAGAGGGACTCTCCATTACTTGTTCATGCACCATTTCACCACCAAAAAATGAAGCATTGTAGATAGAAGGTTTGTAGGTTGAGTGTTTTACCTGCATTACTTGTGTATATGTCATAGCAGGTAGACTCTTCTTTTTGTCATCAATTCTCTTAATATCAGAGAATATCCTCCTTTGCTGCTTATATGCCTGCACACAACAATCATCTGCAAGCTTGGCAGACATGTTAGGAATGAAGTGATTGAGGAGAAGCATAAGGAATCTATGTTGATCACCTTGTCAAACAGGAGACTGTGACCAATTTGAAAAGTAATAGCAGTTATAGCATCAAAACCACTACACTTACCAGTGAAACACTTTGCAATTTGGTCAAAGAAAAAGGACCATTCTTTTCTCAAGTAGGGCCTAGTTATTTTACTCATGTTATCTAAGCTACTAGAATAACCTATTGCCTTTAACATGCTTTTAATATCATCATCAGACATAATATTATCAAAAGAAGACTTGACAGGCAAATGAAACACAGAATTAAGCACATCTGCAGTGACATCAAATGTAGTGGAGCCAAAGGTGAACATGATTTTACCTGGTTGATCCTGAGAAGGATCAACTACCTTTGCAGAGCTTCAGGCTTGTGAGACAGCATCCATGTGGATGACTGGTGATGCCTTGAGAATGTAGCTCAACTCATATTGCTCCAAAAAATCCATCACATGGTAGTAGTCAGCGTCTACCCCTTTCTTGTCTCCAAGTGCTGCAACATGATTCGTTGTCATGAACTCGAAATCCCCAAACGTGAATGCAATCGCCTTGGGTCCCCTCATGACAATAGAAATGGCAGTCATTGAAGTTGTCGAGTTGAAAGTGATGAAAAAGCTTGAAGAAATTAGCTAGGGTTCGTAAAAGGCTTTGTGATTAATTCTGCCTTAGAAAAAATAGCAATAAACAAGTGAGTAAAATATATGAAAATTTTCTATTTTATTTGAGTTACATACAATACACACGAGTCTACAGCCTGTCTCCAGTCAAAAATAATTGTTACCGCCTATTTCAAGTCATTTAAACAGTTTAAACGCAATCAGAGTCTGCAGGCGCGAATTTTAACCGATTCAGAGTCTTGGTGATATTTTTCTCAGAGTCTACAGACTCGTCAGAGTCTAGAAACTAGACTTTGTCAAGATAAAGTACCAAACAAAATTTTGCAATAATAAATAATCATAGTGTGTTAAAACAGGAACTATAATAAAAGTACATACCTTGTTCTTGTAATTTTTGATCACTTACAGGTTTAGCATACCTAATTCACCTACCTGTCTGAGAAAGGTAGACTCATCAAGTGGTTTTATCAAAATATCTGCAATATGTCTGTCAGTTAGAACGTAGTGAAGTGTCACAGTACCATTTTCAATATGTTCTCTAATAAAATGATACCTGACATCAATGTGTTTTGTTTTGGAATGTTAGACTGGATTCTCTGCAATTTTAATAGCACTAGTATTATTACAATGCATAAGAATATTTGAGAATGTTAGTCCATAATCAAGTAATTGATTTCTCATCTACAGAATTTAAGCACAGTAACTTCCAGCTGTAATGTATTCAGCCTCAATTGTTAAGGTTGATACAGTCTGTTGTTTCTTGCTAAACCAAGAAATTAATCTCTTGCCATGAAATTGGCATTGTCCTGTAGTGCTTTTTCTGCCTATTTTGCATCCTGCATAGTCAGATTCTGAATAACCAATTAGTGAAAAATCTGACTCTCTAGGATACCAAAGTCCAAGAGTTTGAGCCCTCTTGAGATATCTAAAAATTCTTTTTACATCTATTAAATGTGATTCTCTAGGGTCAGCTTGAACTCTAGCACACATGCAAGTTGCAAACATTATATCTAGTCTACTAGCAGTTAAATATAACAATGAGCCAATCATACCTCTGTAGCAAGTATTGTTNGAAATTAATCTGTTGCCAAGAAACTGGCATTGTCCTGTTGTGCTTTTCCTGTCTACTTTGCATCCTGCATAGTCAGAATCTGAATAACCAATTAGTGAAAAATCTGACTCTCTAGGATACCAAAGTCCAAGAGTTTGTGCCCCCTTGAGATATCTAAAAATTCTTTTCACAGCTATTAAATGTGATTCTCTAGGGTCAGCTTGAAATCTAGCACATAGACAAGTTGCAAACATTATGTCTGGTCTACTAGCAGTTAAATATAACAATGAGCCAATCATACCTCTGTAGCTAGTGTTGTTAACTTTCTTACCCTTTGGGTCAGAGTCTAGCTTTGTGGCAGTTGACATGGGAGTTTTAGCAGTTGCAGAGTCTTGCATATCAAACTTCTTCAACAGTTCTTTCACATACTTTGATTGATTGATGAAAATTCCATCATCATTATGTTTGACTTGAAGTCCCAAAACGAAGTTTAATTCTCCCATCATGCTCATTTCATAATGTGACTGCATTAGTTTACTCTCACAGAGTTTATCATTAGTGGAACCAAATATAATATCATCAACATAAATTTAGACAAGTAAAATATCACCTTTATGTTTTTTAATAAAGAGAGTTTTGTCAATGGTACCTCTTATGAATCCATTTTTAAGAAGAAATTTTGAGAGAGTTTCATACCATGCTCTGGGTGCTTGCTTCAATCCATATAGTGCCTTGTCTAACCTGTAAACATGATCAGGAAACTTTGGATCAACAAATCCTGGTGGTTGCTCCACATAGACTTCTTCTTCCAATTCTCCATTTAAGAAGGCACTTTTCACATCCATCTGATACACCTTGAATTTTGAATGAGCTGCAAAGGCAAGAAATATTCTGATAGCTTCCAATCTTGCTACTGGTGTAAAAGTTTCATCAGAGTCAATTCCTTCCTCTTGAGAGTATCATTTTGCAACTAGCCTTGCTTTGTTTCTTACCACAGTTCCATTCTCATCAAGTTTGTTTCTGAACACCCATTTTGCACCAATTGATCTATCTCTAGGTCTTGGTACAAGTTTTCACACTTTGTTCTCTCAAATTCATTCAATTATTCTTGCATTGCAATAATCCAATCAGGGTCTTGCAAGGCTTCCTCAATTTTCTTGGGTTCATTCTTTGAGAGAAAACAGCTATAAAGACATTCATTTTGAGTGGTTGTTCTTGTTTGTACACCACTCTCAGGGTCACCAATTATTAAGTTAGGAGTGTGATCCCTTGTCCATTTTCTAGCTGGTGGAAGATTGGTTCTTTAACTTGAAGCTCCCCCTAAGTCATTTGCATCTTTTGTATTTGAGTGAAATTCAAATAAAGAGGCTCCCTCTAAGTTGCTTGACTCTAACAAGGGTTCAGAGTTGCTAGATCCAGACCCTGATGAATTAGACTCTGAAGAACTTGATTTTGTCTGTCTAGACTCTGTCTGGGTAGACCCTGACCTGTTAAACTCTGAATTATTTGGAGTTGAAATTTATGGCTCCCCCTCAGAGTGTGCAGGTTCCTGTGTTGTTTTAAGAGTTATTTGAGGGTCTTCATCCTCATCCTCTTCATCTATCTCAGAACTTTTTAGATTTTCAATTTCCAGTGTAGTAGACTCTGACTTATCCTGCAATCCTGTAACCTTTTTATCATCAAATGCAACATGAAAAGATTTCATAACAATTTTGGTTCTGAGATTAAACACTCTGAATGCCTTTGTGTTTGGTGCATATCCAAGAAAAATTGATTCATCTGCATTTGCTTCAAATTTGCTTAGATTTTCAGGATGTACTTTCAGTACAAAGCACTTGCATCCAAATATGTGAAAGTGTTTCACACTTGGCTTCTTGTCCTTTACCATCTCATAGGAAGTCTTTCCATGCATTTTTATTAAAGTACAATTTTGAGTGAAACATGTTGTATTGACTGCCTCAACCCAAAAATATACTGGTAGCTTAGACTCTACCAACATTTTTCTGGCAGCTTCTATGAGTGTTCTATTCTTTCTATCCACAACTCCATTTTACTGAGTTGTTCCTGGTACAGAAAATTATTGAGTAATTCCCTTTGACACAGTAATCCTCCATGATTGAATTCTTGAATTTAGTACCATTGTCACTCCTTAGAACTCTAACTGTTTTCTTTGATTTTCTTTCCAGAAAAGTGATATGGTCTATTATGTGTTATGGAGCTTCATCCTTCGAATGTAGAAAGAAAACCCATGTGAACCTTGTAAAATCATCTACAATAACTAGAGTATATGTCTTTTTGTTAATTGACATCACATTTACTGGACCAAATAAATCAAGATGCAGTAAATGAAAGGGTTCAGAAATGGTGTTAATTGTCTTGCTCTTGAAGGATGTTTTACTTTGTTTTCCAAGTTGACATGATTCACAAAGTCCATCTTGCACAAAATCAGCCTGTGGTAATCCTCTTACAAGATTCTGTTTAACCAACTTGTTGAGTGTTTTGAAGTGGATGTATGGCAGTTTCTTGTGCCATTTCCAGCTTTCTTCAGTTGAGACCTTGCTATATAGACATGTGACTTCACTGTATATGTAATCCTCCAAGATGGCTTCATATATGTTATCATGTCTGTGTCCTTTGAAAACCAAAATGCCTGTTTCTTTGTGAGTCACAAGACACTCCTTGTTGTCAAAGCCAGTATGGTAACCTTTATCTCCAAGTTGACTTATGCTTATTAAATTGTGTTTTAAGCCATCAACTAGAGCTACTTCTTCGATGATGACATTCCCAAGTATAATCTTGCCATATCCCAGTATTTGTCCTTTGTTGCCATCTCCAAAGGATACTTCTGGGCCAGCCATTTCCACAAAGTCTGTAAGCAGGGATTTCTTTCCAGTCATGTGTCCTGAGCATCCACTGTTCAGGATTAGGGTTACTTTCTTTACCCTTGTTCCCTGCATACATAAAGTAACTAGTTAGTTGTTTTGAGGACCCAAACAGTCTTGGATCCTTTTCCACTAACTTTAGGTGAAACAGGTTTAACAATTTTCACATTTGGTTTACCTTTCTCCTTTATTGCTTTAGACTCTGGTGGAGTCTTAACAGTGTCATACAAACTCTTATCAATAGATGATTTTAGCTCATAAAAATTATAATTCAAATCATGATAGTCCATACACATATAGATAGAATGAAATATGCTAACACAGTGATAACAAGGTTTNACACATATATATAGAATGAAATATGCTACCACAGTGATAACAAGGTTTCTGTGGTATGTAGTGACTTTTCAGAGTCTGTGAAGGACTAGACTCTGATTTCTTCTCAATTTTTGCTTTACAATCTATAGCTAAATGGTTGTAGTTGCCACATCTAAAACACTTCTTTCTAGGAGAATTAGGATCCTTTTGATAATTATTGGCCTTATTAATGCCTTCCTTACCATTCTTATTTCTCCTAGATTTGGTAGACTCTGGTAAGTTCTCTAGCCTTTCCATTAACTTAGACTTAGACAAGTACCCTATGTTGATGTTTTTCTTAGACTTATTTATTCCTATTTCATCTGTCTTTTTGTCAACAACAGGGGGACTATTGACAGTTGAGTTTGTGGTTTCAGTTCTTTCTTTAGGGGTCACAAACTTAACAGGAACAAAGGTACTTNCTCCTGTTTCATCTGTCTTTTTGTTAACAACAGGGGGACTAATGACAGATGAGTTTGTGGTTTCAGATTTTTCTTTAGGTGTCACAAACTTAACAGGAACAAAGGTACTTTTGTCTTTAGTCTTATTAACTTGGCTAGCTTCTATATTGTTATCATTCTCAATAATAGGTATTTTGCCTTGACTCTTGTCATAGCTTAGACCAGCAGTTTGACATACATTTTGATTATTGAGAATTTCCTAAACTTTTCTACCAGAGTCTGTCCAGACTCTAAACTTAAGTCTTTTTTCTTCTAGTTCTTTCTTAACATAGTCATAGGCTTTCAAAATCTCAGTGTAGTTATGACTATATTTCTCAGAATCTTTTTTATATTGTTCCTTTAATTTTAACTCAGACTCTAGATGATTATTTCTGTTTGTCAAAGTTAAGTTTTCTTCTCTTAACCTTTCACTTTCATTAGTGAGAGACCTACATGTTATCATTATTTTATTAACCTCACTTTGCACAATCTCTATACCATCAGAGTCTAAATTAAGTAAGGATTCAGGAGTGAAGATTGATACCTGAGTTTTAGGAGATGAGGGTTCTTTGGGAGATTGTGATTTTCTTGAGGAGGATGCCATCAATGCCAAATTTTCATAATCAATTTCATCCTCTGAGCTTGAATATGCCCAATCTTTTCCTGTTGAGAGAAGTGTTTTCCCTTTTCCTTGACTCTTTAACTTTCTGCATTCACTAGCAAAATGCCCCAATATTTCACAGTTGAAACGTTTGACCTTTGATTTGTCAAGTTTGACTATAGTGCTCTTGCTCTTCTCAACCTGCTTATCTTCCTTCTTGAATGATGGCCTCTTGCTAAATTTGCCAGTTTTTTTATTAAATTTCATTCTTTTGAAATTTTTAGCAAACATAGCCATCATTTGACTTAGATCAATCTCTTCATCAGAATCAGAGTCTGTGTCAGTAGACTCTGACTCCATAACAGCTTTACCCTTCTTCCTTGAATCCTTGATTCTTGCTTCTATGGGTTGTTCCTGTTGTTCTTTCTCAGACTCCGTTAAGAGTGCCACAGATTTTGTCTTCACAGACTTCTTATTCTTCCTCTATTGCATCTCTAAATCATATGTTTTGAGTCTGCCATACAATTCTTCTAGAGTTAGTTCATCCAAATCTCTAGTTTCCTTTATGGTTGTTGTTTTGTTGTCCCACTCTTCAGGAAGTGCTCTCAGAAACTTGGTGTTTGTATCTTCAGAATCATAAACCTTACCAAGCATAGCCATCTCATTCAAGAGTTTTGTAAACCTATCATACATCTCAGTGATAGATTCTCCAGATTTTGCTTCAAAGTACTCATACTCTTGAATGAGCAAAGACCTAGCATTCTTCTTGACATCTTTAGTCCCTTGACAGTGCACTTCAAGTTTTGTCCACATCTCCTTAGTAGTTTAACATGATATAACACAGTTTGTAAGAACAGAATCCAAACTGTTAAAGAGAATGTTTTTTAACTTAGCCTCCTTAAGGACATTCTCCTTGTCCTTTTTTGTCCATTCAGCCTTTGGTTTCTTAATGAGGTGTTCTTCAGTTATTTTACCTTCTTCATTGATTTGAGGCACAATCTTTGATGGCACAAA
>QRFB01000078.1:87567-129883 GCA_008931105.1 Oenanthe javanica | reverse complement strand
ATGATATTAGTACAGGTATATGTGGATGACATTATATTTGGTTCTACTAACGATCAGTTGTGTAGTAGATTTGCTAACCTAATGCAGAGTAGGTATGAAATAAGCATGATGGGAGAGCTGAATTATTTCCTTGGACTCCAAGTAAGCCAAAGGAAAGATGGAATCTTCATATGCTAGACCAAGTGCATCAAAGATCTTTTAAAGAAGTATAGTCTTGAAGATGCATCAACAGCTAAAACTCCTATGACAACTGCCACTAAGCTTGATAAAGATGAACCTGGTAAGAAGGTAGTCATCACAAGCTATAGATGTATGATCGGTTCATTACTTTACTTAACTGCAAGTAGGCCAGATATTATGTTTTCTACATGTCTGTGTGCTAGGTTCCAGTCTAACCCTAAAGAATCACATCTTATAGCTGTTAAATAGATTTTTAGGTGTCTTAAGGGAAGTCTGAATCTTGGAATTAGGTACCCTAAAGATACAGGTTTTGACCATATTGGCTATACAGATTCCGATTATGCAGGTTGTAGGATTGATAGAAAAAGTACATCAGGGAGTTTTCAATTCCTTGGTAGAATATTGGTGTCCTAGTATAGCAAGAAGCAGCACTCAGTTGCAATGTCAACAGCTGAAGCTAAATATGTTGCTGCTGGAAGTTGCTGTGCACAAATTCTGTGGATAATGAACCAACTTCAAGACTATGGACTGTTGCTGAACAAAATTCTAATATTATGTGACAACACAAGTGCCATAGTCATCACAAACAATCATGTTCAACATTCAAGGACCAAGCACATTGATATCAGGTATCATTTCATAAGAGAGCATGTCATGAATGGTACTGTAGAATTACATTTTGTACCTATAGAGTAGCAAATTGCAAACATCTTTACTAAATCACTGGATGAAATCATTTTCACTAGACTGGTTTGTGAACTTGGGATGTTAAATTCTACGAACTAATAAGTTAGTAATCAAAAACTGCAATTTGAAGCTGATAAATTCACTAGTTGATTAATTTCAATATTTTTAGGACTTATGAATTTATCTACCAAATTATTTTCCAGTTCTTAGGACTTAATATTAGATAAATATGTTGTGCATGCATGTTATTTTAGTATGTTATTTATTTAATGTTAATCTTAAGCAAATATTTAAGTGCTTGTATTTAATTGATAAATTCTTAGTACTTATATATTTTAGAATAATTATTTGAACTTATTTTAAATAAAAAGGAAGAGTGTTTATATTTATTCTTATATTTAAAATAAAAATAAAATAATAAGGAGCATAATTTATTTATGATAATAATTTTCACAATTAATGTTATTATTGTTATTAATAAATATTTTGTGAAATAATATTTGTGAGTAATAAATCATTGTTGATTATTTATTCAGGTTATTCATAAATATTATTAATTCAAAGTAGCAAAATCTAAGAGCACTTGAAATGTTACAAGTACTTAGTGGCGCTTAAATCAATTTTAGTTGCGCCTATACAGTGCAAGCACTGTGTAGGCGCAACATAAATCTACTCAAGTACTTAGAATATTTTTGGGTTGAAAATCAAGTGGCGTCGTGGGGTTTTGTTGCGCCAACACAGTGTCACCACTGTAGAGGCGCAACAAAACACTTAGACTTTGTTGTTAACAAGTTCGTGGCGCTAGACAACTTATGTGGCGCCAACACAGTGATAACACTGTGTAGGCGCAACATAAATATTTTGTTGCGTTGTGTTTAGTGGCGCCTACACAGTACAAGAACTGTGAAGGCGTAACTAAAGTACTTGGCAACTTTTATTTATGTATTGTGGCGCCTATATATATATAATGGATTTTTGTTACGTTTATTTTATACATACACAGTATACACACCATTGAAGGCGCAACAAAAACTCTCAGTTCAGTGATTTTTAATCATTCATAACTCGGCCAATTCTTGTCCATTTTTTAATCCAAGACTAGATTTATGGAACCCACATTCAAGCCTTTAATTTGCAAGTGGTCCCTTTGTGTTTGGTTAAGGATCTAAAATTCTCAATTTTGCATTTATCGAACTGATTGGCTAGGGTTATCAAGTTTTAAATCGATTAAAAATTGTAATTAAATTAATTGTGTGCCTAAGATTACTAGGAGTCCATTCAATATTTATTTTACGAAGATCTAAGTAATTTTTAATTATTAGGGTTTTAGTCCATAATTTACTTGATTAATTCAATTTTAATTAGTAATTTTAATTCATAAACATTATCTTTCATTTTGATAAAAGGCAGGTCATTTTGAAATTAAAAAGACTAATTACTTATCCATTTTAGTAGATAATTGGGTTGAAGTAGGAGAGTTAGGTAACTGGGCTAGGTTTTTAAATGAACATTCTATAGTCCGGTATGCACTAACGGCTTTTATTCCTTTGAATAAAAATTTATTAAGACAGGTATACATGTCTGCTCAGGACACATCTGCAGATGGAATCTTAGCCTTCACTTGCAAGATTCAGAGAAAGAAGGTGTGAATAACTGAGAATGACATCAATAGAGCACTTCAATTTCCAACTGAAGATTTTGAAGATGAGCCATCTCAAGCAGACATAAACAATTTCTTCATGTTCATGCACTGCACCAAAGTGAACAATAATCTTCTGAAGAAGATTTACAAGAATCACCTACCCAAGGAATGGAACCTGTTTTTCAACATCCTGTCTCACGGTCTTGCACCAAAGACAAGTGGCTTCCATGGAATTACTCAATTCAACAAGGTGATTGGGTATGTAGTGGCTCTGGGTCAAGAATAAACTTTGGCAAGCTGATCATGACAGAGATTCTCAAAAACCAGGCAAAGATGGAAAACTTCTGTCTATACCCAAGATTTTTGCAGCTGGTGTTAAATCAAGTGATGAGAGTTGATCAACTGCAACGGTTTCAGAACAGTCAATTGGAATAGTCACCCTATCTATAGTTTAAGACAATCTTACTGCTACAGAATGAGGCTGACTATCCAAATAGGTATACTTCTGCTTCAATGACTGACCCTATCATAGATTACCTTGCTCTTCTTAGACAGGTTGATGAAGAAGAAGAAGAAGCTACATCTGAAGCAGAAAAAGAAGCAACCTCTGAAGAGGACCATGTATCTGAAACTGATGAATCTGCAGATGAAAATTCAGAAGAACATTTATCTCAAAAGGAGAATGAAGCTGAAACATCAGAAGACTCAGGAAGCAAAGCAACAACTGAAGAAGAAGAACCAAGCACTGAAAAAAAAGATGAAAATATGGAAGAAGCTGGTTCTGAACATGAGCAAGAACTTATTCCTGAAGACGAAGAACAAAGGAATAGCCCTGAAAATCCAACAAAGAAGGTAGATGGTGAGGACATAGTGGAGGAGCCTCAGACTACAGGGGTGTACATTCCTGATCTCTTTGATGAGCAAATAGAAGAAGGTACACTTCTAGATATTGACTTTTCTGCTTTCCTAACAGAAGAATTTGTCACAATATCTACAACTGAGCCTCAAACGACAATGCACACACAAGAGCCCTCAGTGGCCATCGTAGCTAGAAACGAACTTGGTCAAAACCAACCAGTTTTAACCACTGCCAGAGAACAACAAACACTCCCTTCATCTCCCAAAATTAGAAAAAGAACCGTTGATTTAGATGATAGGAGCGTGTCCCTACCAAATCAGGAAATAATTGAAATATCCCCTACAGCTCTGCCCTCTCAAAAACATCGTAAAATGAATTTTAAGCATAGGGCAACTGTGAGCCAGGAACCTGATTCTCCAATCTCTGACAACATTATTTTTCTTCGTAACCTCAATTTTGAAATTGATAAAATCCTGAAAGGTACGGGAACAGAGATTGTAACAATAACCGCTACTTCAGAAGCTAGTACTGTTTTGGTTGATCTAATTCAGAATCTGTCTTCACAGATAGTTGGGGGCATTACTGACTCTCACGAGCCATTCATTACATTGTCAAATGTAGTGACCCCCCTAGACTTAACATCTTCAGATCCTATTGAGGATGTTTTCCCTCCCCAAGTGGGTGAAGTGGAAAGGAAACTCTCTCATAAAAGGGAAGAGGTCTCCATTCAAGGAGTTGCTGTGTTAACAGCATCATCACTTTAAGTGGAAGTGCCTTCACAGGCGTCGCGGGGCACCACAGGCTCTCATTTGTCAATCACTACATTGCCTGGGGTGGTGACCCCTCTGGAGATTCAAATTCCAGCTCTTACACAGGAGGTCCTCCTTACCTTTACAGGTCAGAAGGAGGGACAACACACCCATAGAAGGGATGTGGACTCTATTAATAGAGTATATGTTGCTTCGGTAGTAGAACCTGTTCAGGGTGTCTCTGAGCAGGTAAGGCCTTCAATGGCTTCAGCTGGCATCACGGATTCAACAATCTTGCCAATCATTACAGAAGCCACAGTGGTGACCACACTGGGTCTCAACCCCCCAGTTCCTGAAAAAGGAGTTCTCCCCACCCAAAGTGGTCCGGCTGAGAGGCAACCTACCCATAGAAGGGATAGGGATTTTATTGCAGGTACAGAAGATCTCAGTGCTATTATGGAAATGAGTGAAACACTTAACCTTGGTGATCTTCTATTCCCTGACCCTGATCAGCCCAGAGTGAGTGTTAAGGGTCGTGCTCAAACAGTTACAGTGAAGAGTGAGACACCCACAGACCAAACAAACACCCCAAACATAGAACACGTCACACAGCCAAAGGATTTTAAATCTGGAGGCCAAAGTAACAGAAATTCACTATTCTTTAGGGAAGATCTTGGAAGTACAAGAGCAGCAGAGCAATGAAATGAAAGAAATCAAAGATTCAGTCATACAACTGCTAGCTCAGAAAGTTCATATTTCAACTCAATCAACTTCAACAGCTTAGATTACTCCGGTCAGAAGGGAGGATAACCCAACTGAGGGGGAGAGAACAGAACAAGAAAAAGTTGGAGCTGAAATGATCATGGAATATAC
Organism: Oenanthe javanica; assembly: GCA_008931105.1. Classification (NCBI taxonomy): domain Eukaryota; kingdom Viridiplantae; phylum Streptophyta; class Magnoliopsida; order Apiales; family Apiaceae; genus Oenanthe; species Oenanthe javanica. The sequence goes on along the minus strand of QRFB01000078.1, from coordinate 124,893 downwards.
AGCTCAGGGGAGACAGATTTCTTTTACAGGCCTGGAGCAAGGCAAATTGAAGAAGGAGAAATTTTGGAACCCTATGTGCCAATGGATGTTCCAACAGAGACTGAAATAGAGGAAACAACAAAGGTTGTAGGAATAGATGTTGAGGAGGAATTTGCAGAAGAATATGTTTTTGATAATGACTGTCTTCTAGTTGGTGTAGATGAAGTTGTTACTCAAGGTATAGCTCAGGCTCAAGAATTGATGAAGAGAAAATGGGAGAGAGTACAACACGCAATACAAAGAAGAAACAGAATTAAGGACATAGAAGCTAAAGTTGGTCCTGATTGGGATGAAGCAAGAAATCTGCTCAAGAAGAAAGAGTTATCTCTTACTTAGAAGAAAGACAGAGAAGTCCTTGATCTCTTCAGAACCACGAGGGAAAGATTTGAAGATGTTCATGAATTATATGCTATGCTATTGGAAGAAATAACAAGCGTGTCAGTTAGTGCATTCAAGCAAGGATGGAAAATGTTCATAAATTGAACAAAAGATAGAACAAAAGAAGATCTAAAGGCTACTGAGTTGATCTACGCATTCAGGCTGAACAGAGCAATTAAGACATCAGGGATATATTTAATGGAAACGACCAGATATTATGAAGAGCTAGTGTATGTAAGAAGAGATGATGGCATAGAGGTACTCGAAACCATAAGGGATTCTGAACCTTGCATTCAGACAGAGCCAAATAGAACAAAATACTTCATATTCAAGAAGGATGGAGTGGATAAGAAAAAGGATCTATCAAAACTAAGGAAAAGCAATTCTGAAACTATCTAAAAAGTCTTTTCAAGGGTAAAGAGATCCACTGTCAAATCAGACAAAAAGGCCTTGAGGATGATTGAAGATGCTCTAATGGAGAAAATGGCAGAAGAGTCGATGCATGAAACTGATAGAGTAAAAAGCTTTCCAAAAAGAATAACAGTGTTCGTGTTTTCAAAGAGACAATCTCTGGCCTTCGAGTCAATCTCTAAGGCAAATTCAACAGCATTTCTCACTGAAGTTTTGAATAAGTTAGAAGAACCACCTCCAGTCAATACTCTTGAAGTGGAAGCTAGAGATTTAGTGAAGGCAAGGTTGGAGCAGAAAAAAGAAGAGTTGAGAAAGCATTACTCCGAAACAAGATCTAAAAACAGGCAAGACACAGTAAAAAGAATCAGAAGATCATAGAATTATCTGTTCAGGCTAGAGGAACAAAATTCTTTTGTACACAAGAAATCTGGAAATGTAAAATCTAATCCAGAATGTAATTAATATTATTTTATATCTTTTTGCACTTTACTTTTTCTTGTCAGTATCAGTTGAGTTATCCTCTTACAAGATTTGCTTGTCGAAAACTAACAAATAAATAGGGGGAGATTGTAAAGCATAATGTAACGTAGTATGTAATAGTGATAACGATAACTCAACTAAGAAACAAAGTCAAATAAATAATACTAATATGCGGCACAGGAATCCAGAAGGACATGTAAACAGGAATCATACATACATCATTGCAGAGCATTCAAGATGTAAAGTTTACTGAACGACAGCGAGAAAATTTCATTAATATGTTCAGGCCTCAGCAACAAATAAGTGTTCAGTAGATTTCAGACTAAAGTCAGTGTAATGATTTGTGTACAAATGTCAAAGGGTTTCAGTGATTAGAAGCAATGGAACAGTCGAAAGTTAATTAGCTGAAAAAGAAAAGAAGTCAGGGGAATTTAATTCAGTGTTAGTCGTTTGTGAGCCAGACCAGTGCACTAAGTGTCAGCACAACAAGAAAAGATTTGTCTTGATTAATCAGAAGAAAATCAGTTGATCAAGCCAGAAGAGTAAAAACCAAGTAGTAATTTCTTCAAGAAATCAAGAAATATGTTAATGCAAGTAATACTATATTTGGTGGTGCCTACAAAGGTGAAACATTGTGTGAAGCGCAACAAACCAAGTTGGAAGCTCAAAGTTATTCTAAGTAAAAGTTTGTGGCGCCTGTACAAGGGATTGGGAGTGCAGACGCAACAAAAGTTGTGGCACAACATAAGGCGCAACATATGGTGCAACATAAGTTTTGTGGCACCTACACACTACAACTGGTGTGCAGGCACAACATAAGTCTAAGAAAGAACAAATGAACTGTGTTCCACATTTTCTAGCCCTATAGTGTGAGTATCTTCAAGTATGGGCTCAGGTTGAGTGTGTTCAACTTGTTGTGCAGACTCTTTACAGGATGTCATGGGTGACTAGCCAAGTTCAATAGATTCTTCCTGTTGAGAGGAGACACCCAGAGATGTGTTTTGGTCCCTTTTAAGATATGTGCCCTTTTGAGAGGACACACCCTAGCTTATAGAGGTTGATACCCTTACCTTCTTTCTCCTAAGCTCACCAGGGCCCTCTGTGGGTTCTGTGTTCAAACTACCTCTCTTATTTGCTACATCTAGTGTAGTTTCACCACCTACCTGTGGAAAGGTTACTATCCTAGGTTGAGTGAACACCTCAAAGATACCCTCACCAGGGTTGGATCTAAATTGCTCATATTGGGAGGTCAGGATTTCCAGTCTATTCTCCTTTACTTCTTCAGTCCCTTCGTTGATTATCTCTATTGTATCCCATATCTGTTTGGCATTTTTGCAATTGACTACTTGATTGTACATTACGTAATCCATGGATTCAATCAGAATTAATTTGAGGTTATTGTCTAGGGACACTCTTCTGCTTCCTCATCTGTATAATCTGTTGGACTTTTCAGAAACTGTTTGTGGGGGATTACGACCCCATCTACCTCATGTTCGAGAATAACTGATATAGGGGGCTCAACACCTTTGACCAGTACTAATGCGTACTTGGGATTGGCAATCCCAATGAACAGTAGCATTTTGTGTTTCCACAAGTTGTACTGCTCTCTGTCGAACTGTGGAATTTTAATGCTCGTTACCTTTTGTGTACTCATCCTTAAATAAGATTAAAAATTAAGTGTTTCAAAAAATATTTTAATTTTTGACTTAAAACAATTTTTGATCAAAAATAATTTTTTATAAAAAATTATTTTGAATTAAAAATAATTTTTGAGATCTGTATGAGTTGCGGAATATTTGGTTCGGATCTGATATTAATAATATCAACCAGCTCCGATGCCAATTGTTGGTCTCTGATATTGTAGAAGGGTGGTTTAATACAATATCTTAATTTAATCACGGAATATTGGATTTAAAAATATTACTTTAATTTCTCGCGAAATATTAATTTTAATGAAATACTGTTCAAGTAGAAGATATAAATTTTAACTTGAAAAGTATTACAAAATTAATATGATCAAAGTGAATATAATTGATTATATGTTCTGGAACGATTTCAACATGAATTGTTCAGGTTTAACAATTATATTCCAAACTAAACACAGAAATTTGTGAATATTATAGTGCATACAAATTTCTGAATTTTAATGTTTGAACGATCCTGAATAGTGAAGCCCTGACCTGATATTTATAGAGGTTGGAAAAGGCCTGGTATGACCTTTATCATAATGACTTATTTTAACAAATTTAACACTTGTATGACTTAAAAAAACTGGGCATGACTTAATAAATTCGGTATTACTTATTCTAAGTCATATTTAGATTTTCCTTAATTAAAAAAATCAGTATTACTTATTTTAATTAAATAAAATCTGCTCGGTATGACTTATTTTAATTAAATAAATTGGTATGACTTATTTTAATTAAATAAAATCAACTCGGTATGACTTTCTAGAATAGAACTCTCGGTATGACTTTATATATATATAGATATATATTTCTCGGTATGACTTATTTTAAGTCATTTTGTATGACTTATTGTTAAGTTATTCTGAATATATATATAAGTCATACTAATTCATTTCTTTTATAATAAATTAATTCTACTTAAATTAATTTAAATAATTTATAAATTAAATTAAATTAAATTCATCTTGAATTAATTTAATTAATTAAATTAAATAATTAACTTANAAAAAATCGGTATGACTTATTTTAATTAAATAAAATCTGCTCGGTATGACTTATTTTAATTAAATAAATCGGTATGACTTATTTTAATTAAATAAAATCAACTCGGTATGACTTTCTAGAATAGAACTCTCGGTATGACTTTATATATATATAGATATATATTTCTCGGTATGACTTATTTTAAGTCATTTTGTATGACTTATTGTTAAGTTATTCTGAATATATATATAAGTCATACTAATTCATTTCTTTTATAATAAATTAATTCTACTTAAATTAATTTAAATAATTTATAAATTAAATTAAATTAAATTCATCTTGAATTAATTTAATTAATTAAATTAAATAATTAACTTACTTTGATTGTAGAATTAAAAATACTATAGAGATCTGTTTAAACTGTAGTCAGTTTTGAAATCTTCCCGTCTTTTCTTTGTCTTCTGTTCTTGAAACCTCTTGAGCTAAATGAAGAATAAATATTATTTTAGTTGACACACAAATGTACTGTCTGGTTCATTTGTGTCATACTAATAAATATTCTCCATTTAAATATTTTAAGTTAAGGTCTTCTGTCATTCTTCTGCGTCACTGTCTTTGTTCTTCTGATAGAATCTTTCCGTAGTAACCACTTGAAATCTTTTATATCTTCTGTATTCATTAAAAGTACTACCACCTTATTCTTCACTGACGCTTGAGCATATTAATGAACTTCTTCAGTGTTGAGTAACAATCCAATCAAAAATACTTCTAATATTTAGATCCCTTGTGATTAGTTGACTGTCTCTGTCTTGATTCTCGTTTGATATCTATTATTTATCACTGTTTCTAGATTGAGTTGAGTTGTCATTTAATTATTACAAATAGGCCTAGCCATATGCCTTTAATTTTTCAATACGATAATTATATACATATATATTTACATATATAATTTTTAATATATTTTTCGATGTTTACTCGATACGATAATCACATGTAACTCACAATCACTATAACCGATGACAATTCTCCTAGATTTTCACAAAAATGTTATTACGATCGGGTGACTCGGTCCAAAATTTTCATAAATTAGGACATTTTTTTACACTTTAATTCGTATAAAACTCTAATATTATTTATAACAACTTAAATCTATAATTTGATATATACAACAACAAACTACCCGATACACAACCTTGATATACCTGCATCAACTATTGACTTGTTCTTTTAAAGATTCCAACACTTTTATTTTAAATAAAGTTATAAATATATTAATTAAAATGTTTAGTTTTAATTTTAATTTCTCATTTAAATTAGTTAAGTTGATAAATAGTTTTTGTAAACTTAATTTCATAAATAATTTTTGTAAGAGCTTGCCCTAACTTTATTATTGTCCTAATAATTTTTTTAAAAAAATTAAATGAATAAAATTTTGTAACTTTACTATGTTTCCCAGATATATATTCTATTACAGAAGGAGTTGAATGTAATAGTACCAGTAAATCGAATATGAACACAAGTATATAAAAGATGTACACTATTTTGTATTAAAGATAATGAATCGGTTACAAAACTCTCTCAAGAAGTTCTTTGTTCTCAAGAGCTGCTAGGTTACACGAATAATGCTTGAATGATTTTCCACACATAATTATAACCTATCTCTGTATTTATATAGACACAGTTACAATTCAATTACAAATCAGATTAGAAAGTAGAACAACTTTAAACAAGGAAATTGTCTTGCATTAGGATTCGTTCTTACTATCCTAATCAAACTCTGATTTGAATTGCTTCCTTCACAAACTCTGTCTTGTAGACTCTATCGGTTGTTATTCTCTGATTCTCTGTCTAACGTCTTCATAAAATCTGATGACGTCAGCATAAACTTTGATTTAGTATTCTCTGACAATCATTAGTGTTTGAATTCCTAACAATCTCCCTTAATTTATGCTTTATGAATTAAAACATAAATTTCACTTATGATGTCAGAAATACAAGACAAATGCATCAGAGTTTGTTTTCCTTTTGAGATTCAGATTCTTCTGTAAGAAAAGTCTTCTTTCAGAAATTGATTTAGAAGCTTTTCTTCAGCATTTTTCAACAAATCAACAAGCTTCTCCTTCAATTCCTTCATGTGCTCAGAAGAATCATCTATTTGAATTATAGCAGCCCTTAGAGCATAAATTGTTGACCTCTCCATTCTGTCATCCAAGACAATGCAACAGGTCTTCATACCATCAGGATTTAAAATTAGTGTAGGAATCCCTAACACCATCTTGACCTTTGCATCCCCTTTTCTTATTGATCTTTCTGTTCCATCTTCAAGTAAGTACCTAGGCTCATACTCTTCAGAGTTTATCATCATCAACCTTTCATTCTTCTTCTTCTCAGCTATTACTCCTTTAAAAAATTTTCTCCACCTAGAAGTTGCTTCATTTTCATCATTGAGTAGATAAAGAACATGTTCAAGTTCTTTAGATGCTTTATCAATCAGATTTTCTTCAGCAATCTTCAAAACTCTCTTATCTTCTAGAAAATATAGAAGTTTCTCCTTGGCTTGAGCTCCGTCAAAAATGTCTTTCACTATGTTGACAGATATCAATTTGTCAAGATGCTCTTGTTTCAAGTCTTCCTTAGGCTTGTGTTCTAAAGAAAAAGGATCACTGAAAATATTGGCTTCACCTATGTAGATTTTAGCTTTAGGATCACCAATACCACCCTTGTTTTTACCAAGTCTGGCATTGAGAATTAGACTTTGAGTTGTGGTCCACAGAGGATCAGTCTTTTTCTTTCCGATCAGAGTTTGTTGTTGATCTTCTTCTTCATCATCAAAACTTGATCCACTTGGAAGAAATATTGTTCCTTTCATAGTGAGAGGTGTTTTTGGTTTAGTTGAAGCTTTTTGATGAATTGTAGTTGACCTTATTTGGATTGTAGGAGTTGTTTTTGCTTGAATGATTGGCTTTTAACTTTCCACAGGCTTTTCTTTAATTTCAACAAATTTTTCTTGAGAAGTTTTCTTCTTTTGAACTGGAGCCTTTCTTGATCTTACACTTCTTTTCTTCTGGACTTGAGCATTGTCAGTAGCAGATTTCTTCAGTTCTTCTTCCACAGCAACTGGATCCATTCATGGATGTTTTTCTTCAAAAAGTTGTCTTGCCAGTTCTGCATCTTTTAAATTTTATTCTTCAAAAAGTTGGCAAAAACTGATTTGAAGAGCAATTATTAGAATAAGTCTCAAAATACAGCAAGTGTGTGTATATCTATGTAATGATATGAACCGACATTCGTGAGATACACGCGCCTTATTACAAATCCATTCAGAGAATAATAAATATGATGCCACAAAATGAAATATGATGTCATAAATATGATTTCAGAGTTTACCACTTAATCAGAGTTTATCAAACATGAGTCAGAGTTTAGTATGTATTGTCAGAGTTTACCATACTCTGTCAGAGTTTACCATAATCACTGATAACTTGTGATCAGAGTTTAGATGCTTTAATGATCAGTGTTTACTCCATTTTCCATCAGAGTGTATCACATGCTCTGACTGTCTGAAACTTGCTAAGTTGAGCCACTTGTCACCATCCCTAATTCAGAAACTAGTATGTTAAATGTTGCTTCAGGCAGATGCTTGGTGAATATATCTGCTACTTGTTGATCTGTGGGAACAAAATGTAATTCAATTATGCCTTCCTCCACATGTTCCCTTATGAAGTGATATATGATACTGATGTGCTTTGTCAGAGAATGTTGGACTGGATTTCCTGTCATTGTAATAGCACTTTGGTTATCACAATAAATAGGAATTTTAGAGAGGTTCAAACCATAATCCAACAGTTGATTTTTCATCCATAAGATTTGTGCATAACAGCTTCCAGCAGCAATGTATTCATCTTCTGCTATTGATGTTGAAATTGATTTCTGCTTCTTGTTTTGCCATGACACAAGTCTTCCTCCTAAAAATTGACAACTGCCATTTGTGCTTTTCCTGTCAATTTTGCATCCTGCAAAGTCAGCATCTGAGTAGCCTATTAATTTAAAATCAGACTCTCTAGGATACCATAAGCCAAGATTAATAGTGCCCTTGAGATATATGAAAATCCTCTTTACAGCAATCAAATGAAGTGCTCTTGGATCTGCTTGAATTCTAGCACATAAACATATAGCAAACATAAAGTCTGGTCTACTTGCAGTCAAATAAAGTATGGAACCAATCATTCCTCTGTATGCTGTAATATCAACAGGTTCTCCAGTGTCTTTATCAAGCTTTGTTGCAGTAGCCATAGGAGCTGTAGCAGATGTAGAATCTTGCATTTGAAATTTAGTGAGTAGATTCTTTGTATATTTAGACTGATTAATGAAAATGCCTTCCTCGGTCTGTTTCACTCGCAAAGCTAGAAAATAACTCAATTCTCCCATCATGCTCATTTGATACCTGGATTGTATTAGCTTTGAAAATCTTTCACAGAGCTTCTCATTTGATATCATCAATATATATTTGTACCAACAATAAATCCTTACCTTGAGTTCTACAAAACAAGGTTTTATCAATTGTTCCTCTAGTGAAACCATTTTCAAGTAAGAATATAGCCAGAGTTTCATACCAGTCCCTTGGTGCTTGCTTTAGTCCATATAAAGCTTTATCCAATCTGTAGACATGATTTGGATATTTTGGATTGACAAAGCTAGGTGGTTGTTCAAGATAAACTTCTTCTTCAAGTTCACCATTTAAAAATGCACTTTTAACATCCATCTTGTAGACCTTGAATTTCTTATGCGCAGCATAAGCAAGAAAAATTCTGAATGCCTCAAGTCTAGCTACTGATGCATAGGTTTCATCATAATCAATTCCTTCTTGTTGAGAATAACCTTTGGCTACCAATCTTGCTTTGTTTCTTGTAATTATTCCATCAGGGTCTGTCTTGTTTCTAAACACCCATTTTGTGCCAACAATAGATCTATTCTTTGGTCTTGAAACTAGGTTCCAAACTTTATTTCTTTCAAACTCATTCAATTCTTCCTGCATTGCAGTAACCCAATTTGCATCTTTTAAAGTATCTTCAACCTTCTTTGGTTCTGTTTGAAAAAGAAAACTATGAAATAGACATTCATTCTGAGTAGCTTTCTTTGTCTTTACTCCACTTTCTAGATCAGCAATAATTAAGTCAGGTGTGTGATCTTTGTTCCATTTCCTTGGATGTGGAAAATTTCTTGAACTAGATGATCCCTCATGATTTGTGCCTTCATAGAATGATTCTTTTGTAAATGTTGATCCCTCCTGAAGATGTGCTTTCATCAGTGTTTGATGACTAAAAGTTTAAGTACTCAGAGTTTGAATTATCAGAGATTGAGGTCTCAGAGTTTGATTGATCAGAGTTTAGGGTTTCAGAGTTTGTGTTGTTCAGAGTTCGGTCAGACTCTGATATTTCAATAACTGTGTTTTGATCTCCAATTTCAGTATGTGATTGATGTTACTCCCCCTCAACATGTGCAGTATCTTCAATTTCTATTTCAATCATTTCTGAATCAGAGTTTAAAGAATCAGAGTTTACTTTACCAGAGTTTGGTTGAACAGAGTTTATCTCATCAATGTTTAGTTCAACAGAGTTTATTTTCTACAGTTCATTCTCAAATCTCAGAGCTTCCTATGCATTTTTATCATGAAATCCGACTATCTTTCCTTCATCAAAAGAGACATTGATTGATTCCATGACTGTCCTTGTCCTTAAGTTGAATACTTTGAATGCTCTTAAAGAGGTTTTAGAAGTTGTAGCATAACCAACAAAAATTCATTCATCTGCTTTAAGTTCAAACTTCTTCAATTGTTCAGGATGTGTTTTGAGAATAAAACACTTGCTTCCAAAGATGTGAAAGTACTTGACATTTGGTTTTCTTCCCTTCAAAGATTCATATGGAGTCATTCCATGATTGTTTATTAAGGAACAATTCTGAGTAATGCATGCAGTGTTCACAGCTTCTGCCCAAAATTAAGTAGGTAGTTTTGCTCCTTCTAGCATTGTTCTAGCAGCTTCTATTAAGGTTCTGTTCTTTCTTTCAACTACACCATTTTGTTGAGGTGTGCCAGGTGATGAGAATTGTTGAATTATACCTTTTGTTGAGCAGAATTCCTCTATTGCAGAGTTCTTAAACTCTATTCCATTGTCACTCCTTAGATTATTTACTTTATGTTTTGATCCATTCTCAATCATTGCAATATGATCAAAGATTATCTTTGTTGTTTCATCCTTCTTATGCAAAAAGTACCCCCAGGTAAATCTAATGTAATCATCAACAATCACCAGAGTATATTTCTTCTTTCCAATGGACAATGTTGACTGGACCAAATAAATCAAGATGCAATAGATGAAAATGTTGATCAATTGAATTTTTAGTTTTGCTCTTGAAAGATATCTTCTTTTGTTTGGCCTTTTGACATAAATCACAGAGTCCATCAGGATGATATTGAACTTTTGGAAGACCTCTAACTAGATCCTTTTTCACTAATTCATTAATATTTCTAAAATTCAAGTGACACAGCTTCTTGTGCCAATTCCATCTTTCCAAAGATGATGCTTTTCTAGGTAAACAAGTTAAGGGACCATCAGAGTTTATATCCAAGCTAGCTTCATATAATTTGTTATGTCTGTGACTAATAACAACTACTTTTTTTATCTTTTTTTCTTTTCACTTCACAATGAGTTCCATGAAATTCCACAGAATAACCTCTGTCTGTCATTTGACTCACACTTAACAGATTATGTTTGAGTCCTTCAATCAGAGCTACCTTTTACATGATGACATTTCCAATCACAATGTTGTCATATCCCAGTGTTATTCCTATGTTGCCATCTCCATAAGATACTGTTGGGCCAGCCTTCTCCTCAAACTCTGAAAGCAGGGATTTATTTCAAGTCATATGTGCAGAACATCCACTATCAATCACTAGGATGTTTTTCCTATTACCCTGCAATCAGTAAATGTAACTTAATTAGTAGGTTTGGGGACCCAAACTAGTTAATTTTTGCAGCAAAAGTACTTTTATCAGATTTTGTGTTAATAGAGTTTACATGATCATAGTTTGCATTCATAGAGTTTGTACTGTCAGAGTTTACACTTCTTTTATCAGACTTTATCACATATATTTGTTTGACAGTGTGCTTTGGAGAAATATTTATTTGAGGCTGTGGTTCATAAAACTTGTAGTACAAACTATGATATTATTTGCATGTATAAATGGAATGCTATAAACTACCACAATGAAAACAGGGATTATTTCTTATTTGTTTTCTAGCCTCAAATCTAGGTTTTTCAGGTTCTTTCTTTTTCTTTTATTTGCAGTCAATAGCAAGGTGATTCGAATTACCACAAGTAAAACATGTTTTTCTTGGAGCATCAGGGATATTCATATAATTATTCTCCTTAATAATTCCTACTTTGCCATTCCTATTTCTTTTCACCTTTTTAGGTTTATTTTTATTGGTGTCTGCCTTCAACTTTTCCTTAAGTTGCTTCTGTGAAAGTAACCCTATATTCACCTTTTTAGAATCTGACACACTATTATTTTTAGAACATTCACTAGGGGTTTTCTTGTTATTGCTAGCTCTAACAAATTTCATAGGTTAATCCTTTTATGTGTGATTTGGTATGTGTATCTTTGTTAGATTCATAACCTAAGACAGAAGTCCAATTCTTATTAGTCAGGATTTGTTGGACTTTCTTTCCAGAGTTTGTCCACACTCTGAAAGTTTTCTTTTGCTATTTTAGATTTCAGGTACACAAGTTGAATTTCTAACTAAGTTTGCATGTGGATAGCATTATCAAAGTCTTTCTTAATGTTTAACATGTCAGAGTTTTCAGATTCAAGCATGTTATTCCTAGCAGTCAGAGTTTGTATCTCAGATTTTAATCTCTCATTTTCTAGACTCTGTGATTTAAAACTAACATGTAGAGATCTAAGAAAAGACTTTAATTCACAGATATTATCAGTTTGAAAATTAAAGACAGAGTTTGGTACCTTTTCAGAGTTTAGATCATCAGTGTTTGCCATGAGTGCATAATTTGTTTCCTGTTCAGAATTTGAGGAATCCATCTAATCCTTCTTTGATGTAATTAATGCTTTTCCTGATTCCTTACTTCTATATTCAATAGCAAAGTGCCACATCTTGTTGCACTTGTAACACTTAATCTTTGACTTGTCAACTGTCTTTGATTTTCCATCTATATCTTCTCTTTTCTTGAATCTTTCTTTCTTGTCTGACTCACCATGCTTCTTCTGAAAGTTTCCTTGGTTCCTAAATTTCCTGTATTTCTTGAAGTTTTTGACAAACATGGCAACCATCTCCATCATGTCAGAATCTGAAGAATCATTAGAGTTTACATCAGAGTTTGCCTCAAACTCTAATTCACTGCTTTCCTTGCTTACATCTTTTCCTTTTCTTGTTGAGGCTTTGAGGACTTTTTCTATAGGTTCTTCAATCTTGGCCTCAACATTCAAAGCAATAGATCTTGCCTTGCTACTTTTCCTGTTTCTTTTTTGCTGTAACTCCAGGTCATGAGTTTTCAATTTTCCATAGACCTCATCTAAGTCAGCCCTGTCTCTAATCAAGGATGTCTGCAGATCTCATTCTTCTGGAAGAGCCCTAAGAAACTTAGTGTTTGAGTCTTCATTATCATACACCTTATCCACTAATGCCAAGTTGTTCAATAGAGTTAAAAATCTGTCATAGATATCTGTGAGAGACTCATTCTGTTTAGCCTCAAAATATTCATACTCTTGTATTAGTGCAGATCTCCTATTTTTCTTGATTTCCCTGGTTCCTTGACATTGAACCTCTAATGCATCCCAGATCTTTTTTGTTGTCTTGCATGTTATTACCCTGTTGGACATTACAGAGTCAAGACTGTTATGCAATATGTTTCTTACCTTGGCATCTTTAAGGACTTCTTGATTTTCCTCATTAGTCCATTCTTTCTTGTCCTTTAATGTATAATTTTCAGGAACTTGTCTTCCTTCTACAATAGTTGCTGGCACCAATTTTGTTGGAAGATACTGACCTTCATTGATTCTATCCAGATAATCAGGATCTGTTGCTTCTAAGAATATTAACATCTTTACCCTCCATGTAGGGTACTCAACTTTCTTCAAGATTGGAATTTTTATACTCTCATACTTGTTTCTAGACATGATTTTACGATCTAAAGTTTAATTTAACTGCTTGCTCTGATACCAATTGGTTCCCAGATATATATTCTATTACAGAAGGGGATTGAATGTAATAGTACCAGTAAATCGAATATGAACACAAGTATATAAAAGATGAACACTGTTTTGTATTAAAGATAATGAATCGGTTATAAAACTCTCTCAATAAGTTCTTTGTTCTCAAGAGCTGCTAGGTTACACGAATAATACTTGAATGATTTTCCACACATATTTATAACCTATCTCTGTGTTTATATAGACACAGTTACAATTCAATTACAAAACAGATTAGAAAGTAGAATAGCTTTATACAAGGAAATACTCTTGCATTAGGATTCCTTCTTACTATCCTAATCAAACTCTGATTTGAATTGCTTCCTTCACAAACTCTGTCTTATAGACTCTGTCAGTTGTTATTCTCTGATTCTCTGTCCAACAACTTCATAAACTCTGATGACATCAGCATAAACTCTGATTTAGTATTCTCTGACAATCATCAGTGTTTGTGTTCCTAACATACTATAAATAAAAAATGTTAGGTCCGTAATAATGAGCGGTATTAGCTTGAAGGGGGGTTGAATACCTTAATACCCTTTTTAAAAATTGAGCTTTTAAAAATTGAGTTTGGCATTTTAATTTTTTTTCTCTTTTTAAAATTTTACTAGACAACTAGTAAATAAAATACGGAAAGTAAAAGAAGAGAAAAGAAATAGAGTACAACACAATGATTTTTATCCTGGTTTACGATGGCGCAATCCCCTAACAGATGCTCACTCCTAGTCTAGTCCCCGAGTTTGTCCCTGAACTCGAGATTTTACACTATAAAAAGATGTACTCCTTATAGCAGGTGGAGAAGTCTTTACAATACTATGTAGCTATCTTGGACCTTAACTCTCCGTTAATCCCTCAAAATACAGTAGCAAAACCTACTTGATTTATCTTGAAACGTAACTCCCTGTTACCTCCTCACAATCAAAGTAGAATCCCTACGAGCTGGTCTTAGAGCGTAACTTCCTGTTACCTCTTCACAGGTAAGTAGTATCCCTTATAACCTTATCTTGAAGCGTAATTCCCGTTACATCCTCAAAGATACGTAAAACCTTGCATAAACTATATTCCTCTACAACTTTGTAGGTCTTGGATCTTGAATTTTTCCTTTTCCTCACGGTGCAAAGACACCCAACTCCCCGTCAGCGTGTCTAAAAGTTAGGTCTTAGAACAAGGATCACATCACTTCACTTCACCTCACAACAAAGTCTAGACAACTAGAACTATGACTTTATATCCCTCTTTAGAAAGAAAAAGGTGGTGGTCTAGTATATTACAGTAATGTTATTTCCCAGAACAATGTCAATATAATTTATAGAAGGGGAGTTGAATACAAATTATCAAAACTTTTTAAGTTTTAATATTTGTTCTTGATGTTATAAGTGTTTAAGAGAATTATAATGAACAACAGAAACTGAAAAGTAAATGAACAATGATATTTAAAAATTACTAATGGATTAATTTTTCTATCAGTATATATATTGCTCAAATTATTTAGGTTAGTAAAACTCAACTACTTTTTACAAGGTTAAAAAATGAATTAATTATTTTTATAAAAGTGCTCTCAAACTAAAACAGTTGATTCTAAGATATTATCTAACTTGTATATTTCTAACAATGCTACCACACTTGTTTATATAACACAAGTGTGTTTACAATTCCTAGAAAAAATATAAAACAACTAATCTATTCTAGGATTGTTTCTGATCTATCTTTCCTTTTACCTTTTTCCATTTTGAGAAAAGTCTTCAGACTTGGAAAGACAACTTCAATCTGAGTTTTCACAGTCAGTATAGACTGTATTCCATAGGTTTGCTTTTGTCCTTAGATTTCTGAAAGATTGTCTTTTGTAATGTCCCTATCAATTGATAATTTGTTGTTAAGCATATCAATTGATTCTTCTTTATATCCATCGACTGATATTCTTCTTCGATTGATCTTGATATCCATCGATTGATAATTGTTGAATTATCAATTAATAAAAGTTATCAATCGATATATCAATCGATGGGTCTTCATATCAGTTGATGGTCTTCAATTCTTGACTTGACTTCTTTTCAATTGATCTTTTATCCATTGATGCTTCCATATTAATTGATCATCCTTCACTTGCATAATTTTCCTGTCTTCAAATAATTATAATTTAACAGTCTAAGTTACACATCAGTTGATGACCTATATCAATTGACTCTAGTATCAATTGATGATAATAATATCAATTGACTTGTACCTTATCAATTGAAATAGACTAAGTACACTTATGCTACAATCCATATTATCAGTTGATTCAGATAAACATTTCAACTGATAAATGGTTTCTTGATCGATTGATATTTATAAACTTCATATCAATTGATAAGTTACATCAATTAAAATTTCTATGATTCTAAGATTAAAGTTATCATCAAGTTACATATAGATTCCTAACAAGTACTAGACCAAGAGACAAACAAATACATATATAATAGTCAAAGAAACAATATATATAAATGTGAGTCGAGGTAAGTCTCTTAGTGAGAAGGACGAACCACTCGTAAGGATAAGTCACTTCGTCAAAAGGACGAACCACGCATTGTGTGCTAACGTGTATGCAAGAAAGTAAGTGTGTATGCTAAAATAAAGAGCGAAATGTAAAAAGTATGAATGCAAGTAATAAATATGCTAAAGTAAAGTGTGAAATGTAAAGCGTATGAATGCAATGCAAGCACTTAAAATATATATCTCTATATGAGATTTATACAAATCGGTTCTAACTCGTAATAAGAGCTCGTTTTAGATACAAAAATTCAACAAGGAAGCCCTTTATTTATGTTATATACATCGACTTATACAAACTAGCCTCAACTCGGAATTTAAGTAAATAGGCGTTGTATCTAAACTCGAAATAAATCAAGGATATTAACAACTAAATAAGGAGAGAGAAAAGCTACTAACTTTATTGATTTAGTTCACTCATTATATATACGAGAAGAAGAGAAACGAATAAAACTCGTGTATATATAAATCGTAAACAAGACTAACTATATATATAATATATATTAGAGCCGAATATTATATATATATATATATATATATAATAAATAAGAAATAACTAACTTATGACACGTGTGCTCTATAGTGAGAGACACCAATATTTCTTACAAAATCAAGGAATACGAGTTAGATTCGGGAATGAGAATTCGTATATATATACCAAAATCAAGCAAGAAAGATATATACACTACTAAACACGAACCAAGAAGCTATTATACACAGAAAAAGGGGTCGCCGGAAAAATTTGCCAGAAAATGGCCGGAATCTCAACTTTGGGTATAACTTTGGGGGCAACAAGACAAGTCTAGGGGCTGCTAAGATATGGTATTTGGGTAGCCAAAAGATACTTATGTGGTGTGTGTATTATATGAGTATGTAAATGGGTATTATGGGTCTATAAGCTTTATAGGAGTTAGATCTATGGAAGAACAAAGCTTAAAGACCAAGATCTCTAAGAGATGAAATTTTTCTAGAGTAGAGAGAGTTCTTGCAGAAAAAATGCAACATTTACTTGGCTCAAATGGCTTGAAGAAATGAATGGGGGTTGGGGTTATTTAAAGAGAAAATTAGGGTTTTGGAGTGTACTTTAGGGGACAAGGTTTTTTTAAATCAAGGAAAGGTACATAATTTAAAAATATTATCTCCCCAACTGTATTTGGACACATGGGTGCATGGAAAAATGTGCTAACCTCATTCATTTATTTATTTAAGCTAATAAACAGGTAACGGAACGATACGTTGATAAATATGATGTTTTTCAAAATATACTCCAAAAATTATGAAAATTTGGGAACCACCTGGAAATAATCTCAATAGGACATGGTCAAAATTTTACTCAATTTTGAGTTGACCTTCTATGACGTTTAATTAATTGAACAATCAATTACGTATCGATATAGGTGAAAACAGACCTGACAAATTAGGCCTAGACCCGAAGAACTTACCCGAAATGTAGGAAACCGAGATCCGATTTTATTTCTAAATTTGATAATCAAAAAGTATAACCGAATCCGAAACAATCCGATCCGAACCGATATCGGTTCAATATTATCAAATCCGAAAATGATCCTGAAAGTAATATGACTAGTCCTATTTGTAATAAGTAGATGACAACTCAACTCAGATAAAAAAGTGAAGTAAGTAATAAATACTGAGGAAGGAATCAGGACGAAGAAAGTCAACTAGACACAAAAAATCAGATTGTTAGAAGAATTTCAATGAAGTTGTTACTCTACACCGGAAGAAGTTCATTAATATGTTCAAGAGTCGGCAAAAAATAGAGAAGTAATATTTCAGAAGAGTTCAGAAGATACAGAAGATTCCAAGTGCCTACTACAAAAAGATTCCAAAAAAAGAAATATTGAAGACAAAGCTAGAAGTAAGAACAAGACAAAAGATCACAACTTTTAAAGTTAAAAGGTGAAGAATATTTATTTAGTATGACATAAATGAACCAGATAGTACATTTGTGTGTCAACTAAATTAATAAATATTTTTCACCTAGCTCAAGTGATTTTCATACAGAAGACAAGAAGACTCAAGTCAAATCTACAGCAGTTGTGCAGTGAAGAAACTAAATTAATTCTACTATCAAAAGTTAATTAATTATTTAATTTATCTACTTAAATTAATTTACCTTGAATTAATTTAATTTATAAATTATTTAATTAAAAATTGGTGGAATTAATTAAGTTAAAAGAGTATTTTATTTAATAATTAAAGAAAGTCTTGCTGCATAATTTAGAAAGTCTTACCGAATTAAATCGATAAGACCTTTTGAAAAAGTCTTACCGAAATAAATCGGTACGACATTTGAAAAGTCTTACCGAATTAATTCAGTAAGACCTTTTCAAAAAGTCTTACCGAGTTATCTCGGCAAGACCTTTTTAAAAGGTTATATCCATCTGTCTCGGCAAGACTTTTGAAAAGTCTTATCGAGCAGAAAAAGTACCGAGCGTTTTAAAAGTCTTACCGAGTTTGAAATGTCTTACCCAGCTAATTTGAAAAGGCTTATAGATAAATTTAAAAAGTCTTTCTGATTTTTTAAATAAATTTTATTCAAAAGTCTTGCCAGCTTCAACCTCTATAAATATGATGTTTGGGATTCATTATTTCAGGAGATGAAAAACAGTTCAAATTCAGAAATTTGTCTACATTGTAATATTCACAGATTTCTGTGCAAGTTTGGAATATAATTGTTAAACCCGAACAATTCATGTTGAAATCGTTCTAGAACACTTTATCAATTATATACACTTTTCATCATATTAATTTTGTAATACATTTCGAGTTAAAAATTATATCTTCTACTTGAACAGTATTTCATTAAAATTAATATTTCGTGATTAATTTAAACAATATTTTAAAATCTAATATTCTGCGATTAAATTCAGATATTATATTCAACCCCTCTTCTACAATATCAAGGACCAACAGATCCGAAAACCGATTCGATTCGATCTGAAAATGATCCGAAATTGGAATTTTAACCGAAAATAATCTGAAATAACAGATCCGATAATGACCCGAAATCGATCAAATTCTAACTAAAAATTATACAAACTGAATATGGCTCAAACTAAATTGTAGAACTTAAGTGTATTTCATACATACAATCTTATGATTCGTTACACTCACATGTACATTATACACTTATACATAAGTCATACGTATAATACATGTGTTCGTAAAATAAAATATTAACAAACAAAGAATAACATTTATTTTGAATTTGCTAGAAAGTAAAGAAAAGTGAATATAAATTCATATTTTAAAAAGAAATAAATATTGTATATTATATATGTACATATAAAATTTAAATAGAAGATCTCACCTGACAAAAAAAATTAAATAAAAGAGATCATAAATGCATATATGACAACTTAAATTTGAAAAATATACACAATCTTTACATATATGATAATATTATGTATACCATATCTCTTTAATGTGTATATATACTGTATTTTCATAATTCTTACACTATCCTTTATAGTATAAAAATAATTATAAATTACATATATGCATTAAATCTTAACCAAGGGATTAAAAATAAATTAATGATAGATGAGAGGGGTCTCTTGGTCTCTCACTAAGTAGGGGTCCTCAATCTCACTCATATATATATATATATATAGGCAAGTGATCAAATAGAAAATAAATTAAAATAGAAAATAGAAAATAAGATCTAAACCACATATTCAATCCAATCTAATAGCCAACAGGGACACCCACACAAAAATCAAATACACCATCACACACATAATCTCATTTAATCCCTTCGTTTTTAATTTGATTTTTCCCATTAATTAGCGAACATTTTCTCAAATCTAACTTCACCACATATTTCTCCATTTCTCAACAATCAGTTTGCATAACATATGTGCTATATTCCGACGAATTTCATTTTTCCGGTGACCTCCATTATTTATTATGAACTCACATTATATAATTTAGTGATTTCTGTAATACAAATTAGTAATTAATGTTCGGATATGATAAGTGACAAATTTAATTATAGATTCTAGACGCTGAAATATAGCACATATAGTATGTAAACTGATCGTTGAGAGATGGAGAAAAATGTGATGAAGTTAGATTTGAAAAAAACTTCGTCAATTGACGGAAAAATCAAATTAAAAACAGAGGTGAATATATGAGATTGTGTGTGTGAGGGTATATTTAATTTGTGTGTGGATGTAATGGGTATAAGAATAAGGTTTTCTATTTTAACGATTTTCTATTTGAATAAGACTCTATACAAATATAGATTTCATAAATAGAATATAAACAAAATATATTTTATGTGTAAGGAAAATAATTTATTATTTTGAAGATGATTTTCATGAAACTCAACCCTTATACATATATAAAAATGAAATAAAATCAAATAATATTGATATTGATTTAACTAGAAGATAAAATCTTCTACTAAATTATTCTTTTAAAGAATTGTATAAGTTGAATTATTTGAAGTAGAATTTAGCAGAGTTGATATGAAATTTTGTTAAATTAAAGTAGAGTTGGCTAATTTAATGAATTTATTACAACTTTTTTAAAATCTCATGGATTTGTGAGAGATTTTTTCAAAAACATAGAAAAATATTAATTTATTTTATCAATATTTGAATATTACTAAATTTAAAAAAAACTTATAAACTTTATATATATTATTATTATTATTTTATATTTAAAAACAATTATATCTCAAATAATTATCAAAAACTTTTTCTCATAAAAATTTAACATATGCTTACATATACATATTCTATTAAAAATTTGATAATCACTATCTTTCATTCTCTTGGGCCCACTTGGGGGCATTCCTTTTTTCTACTTCCAAACTAAAGCCTCTTCATCTTCTTACCCCCCTTGTTGTCTGTCACTTCCTTTCTCCTCCTCTGCATTGCATAATCTATTTTGCTTTGCAGACCCCATTTCTTCATAAACAACCCTCTTTTACATGTTGGTTTGGAATCTCAAGCTCAATCACTTCAGTTTTAAATCACCAAGGTAACTTCTTTGTCTTAATTTAAATGCCCTTTGTTTTAAATTTGCTTTCACCCCATGTTTCAAGATTTAGATTTGTGCTAGATTTTATGTGTTAAAGTTATGTGCTTTATTTCTTTAGTTTGTAAATTTTGTTTACAAGTGTTGTTGCAAGACAATGTGTGTACAAGTGTTTGGTATGTAAGAAATCGATTAGTTGAATTGTTTTTGTTAATTGCATATGTTTGATGCGTTTTAGTTTGGTTTAAAATTTTAATGAAGTGGTTGTTCTACCATTGTTACTAACATTTAATTATATACACCTTTGTGTCTGTTGAAAGTTTTTAGGGCCTTATTAAGACTTTGGAATAATGATATCAATGTGTTTGCTATTTGAATTGCTGTGCAGTTATTTGGCCCATTTGGATCGAGAAGGGCATGGGTTAATTTTGCAGAAACCTGAGGTTTCGGAGCACAATTTAGTTTTTATATCAGGCTTATGAAATGGCATCCGGGGATTTAAACAAAGAATTAAATAAGAAATTTTTAGGCACGCACTTATGGGTGGTTATTTGCATATGCATCGGTGCATCTATAGCATTGCTTCTGTGTTTCTTATATTTGTGGGTCACATGTCAAAAAAGATCTAAAAGGACCAGTAAGAAGTACTATGACCCTCAAATACCTTTCGTTTCTAAAGATATCAAGGTTGACAGAGTAGGGGTCGAAGATATGAATGATCGTCCAGAAAGTTTAGTTGTTACTGTTCCTGATAAATCAAGCGATAAGGATTCTGAAAAGATGTTGGCGCACCTAGGTAGAAGTAAATCTAGTGATGCTGATAGCCAGTGCAGCTCCTTGTATTATCATGAGAGGCCTTACAGTTCACAATCAGGGGAAGAAGGAAGTTCTGGTACGATCAGGAAGCAGTCCTCATATGTGACAGCTTCTCCTTTGATTGGCTTGCCAGAAATGTCACATCTTGGGTGGGGTCATTGGTTTACTCTTAGAGATCTTCAGCTTGCAACAAATCGTTTCTCAGCTGAAAATGTGATTGGAGAGGGCGGATATGGAGTTGTTTACCATGGAACACTGGTCAACGGAACTGAAGTAGCAGTAAAGAAGCTTCTTAATAATCTGTGAGTTCATGTAAACATACTTGCAATATTTGGAAAAGCACCTCTTGCCTCTCAAGTCTCGACTCTACTGTTTCCTCATTGCATATTCAATTATGACCATCTTGTGATTTTTCTGTAGTGGGCAGGCTGAAAGAGAATTTAGAGTTGAAGTGGAGGCTATAGGTCATGTTCGGCATAAGAATCTTGTACGACTTCTTGGCTATTGTGTAGAAGGGGTTCACCGGTAAGCTTCAAGCTTTTTACTCATTAGTTAGATTTTGTAATCCTAAAAATGTACTTAGGTTTTTTTTGTTACTCTGATATGTATATGCTCTCGAAAGATAAACAAGAACATTCAAGTTGCTAGTTAATCAGTTTCCTTCTCTGTCAGGACTTTCCACCTTAACTCCTATTTTGATGTAAATATCTGTTTTTTTTCTTTATGCAGGATGCTGGTGTATGAATATATGAATAATGGCAACTTAGAACAATGGCTTCATGGGGCCATGCGTGAACATGGAAGCTTTACTTGGGAAGCCCGTATGAATGTCCTTCTTGGCACTGCAAAAGCGTAAGATCATTCTGCTCGAGTTGCTTGAACATGCAGTGTTTTTTAGCAGTACATATTATTTTAGTCTTCTTTGACTGCCTATTCACTTCCAGCAATATCTTGCACTTCCATTTGGATCTTGTAAATTTATTTGATCATTCATCTGACTGTTACAGTCAGTGTAATTATCTGTGTGTCAAATTTACTTTGCTCATCTTATCCTGCGGTGTTGCTTGTAACCATGTGAATGTTTGTTGTCACACATGGTTTTGCAGTCTGGCCTACTTGCACGAAGCTATTGAACCTAAAGTCATTCATCGAGACATAAAATCTAGCAATATCCTGATTGACCGTGAATTCAATTCCAAAGTTTCTGACTTTGGATTGGCCAAGCTCCTAGATTCAGGAGAAAGTCACATAACTACCAGAGTAATGGGAACATTTGGGTATGTAGGGTATTCTTTATACCGCATTTGTGCTAGCCTTGGAATAAGATATTTAATTTTATCATATTGTCTTAGTATCAAACATCAGTATCTTATGTGATCTCCAGCTATGTGGCTCCAGAGTATGCTAACACTGGCTTGCTAAATGAAAAGAGTGATATCTATAGTTTTGGGGTTCTCCTTCTAGAGGCAATCACAGGAAGGGACCCGGTGGACTATAGTCGGCCTGCCAACGAGGTACTAAGTCAGTACTGATTATCTTTTTTAATTCTGACAAGTTTCTCTGTCAAAGTGTATCCGTCTCTCCTTCTAGATTGTTGGAGTATATATAAAACTGCACATGTAGATTGTTTATGATTGCACCTATCAAGTTTTTATGCACGTGACAGGTTAACCTGGTTGAATGGCTGAAAATGATGGTTGGGGATAGAAGAGCTGAGGAAGTTTTGGATCCAAATATTGAAATTAAGCCTCCAACACGTGCTTTGAAATGTGCACTTCTGGTTGCACTTAAGTGTATTGATCCAGACTCACAGAAACGGCCAAAAATGAGCCAAGTTGTTCGGATGCTCGAAGCAGATGATTTCCCTCATCGTGAGGTACTGATCAGTTCCTTTGGAGTTAATATTCTCTTTATACTTATTTTTTTTCTCTTTTACAAGATTCAATTGGTTTACTTTGCATATAAACAAAATATAAAGAATCAGCAGCCAATATGTCCCAAGTTAGTGCAATAGCTGTACTGGAGAACTTAGTGCTAAATGGTCAACATGCTAAATGAATATATGACGCAGGTTACGCCACAATAGCACCTGAAAATCTTACTGTAAGCTTACAAATTATAACACCCTATGCTCTTCTGAGTGCCACTCCTATGTCTTTAGTCCTATGAGTACAAGGGAGCCCAACTCCTTGAGCGTAATTAGCAGCTTAATGCACGAGGCAGCTCGGGCTTGAAAATTGGTGCCACAAGAATGCCATACTTCCACTGCCTTGCTTATTTTTTACCGAGTTGCTATAGTCAAGCCTTCAAGGCAGGTTATGTTTTGTATGTCATTGGCTTAGGCATACTCCTCACACATTTCTAGCAATGCACTTGACATCATTAAATATGTCATCCCAATCCCCCACATAATATATTATATTATCACCTGAAAGAAATAATGTCTGTCAATGAGAGCGAAAGGGAATTAGTTACTAGACCACTCCTCTTTCTTTTCAATCATCACAGTACTATGTCACTTATTTTAGAATGTAAAGATATACTTTTGGTATATTCTACCCTCTTTCTCTCTTTTCCCATGCTTCACGCCAAACGCTAACTCTCTGGATTTGTGCATACTAGATTTTTCCGATCTTTCAACCTTTGTCACCTTGTAACTGTACCCGCATGATATCCCAATTATTTTCTAGTTCTCAAATGTTTCCAGATAAATTATAAGCTTTTTAAAAGAAATTCTTCTTTATAGTACAAGTATGGTTGTTATGACTGTAAGTTGAGTCAAGTCAAGTATGGTTATAGTACAAACATTTATGAAAAACAGTGAGGTCAGTAAAAAATAATTTCTGAAAAGACAGTAAGGTTGTAAGTTCCTGTATGAAAGAGTTAGGCAGATTTTAAGAGATTATTAGATTAGGTTACTGTCCGTTTTGGGCCGGATTTTGAAGTAGTTGATGACCCGACATCTGCTACTTGACTGTCTAGTCGACATTTCTCCCTTCAAGTCGACCTATTTTCCTTCAGAACTCGAGTCTGGGGTCCTAGACGTGCAGGAAATCTTGACTAGTTGAGTTACCATTTAGTCGTGACTAGTTGGGCGTCACGACAATCATGTCAAAATAATTCATGCAAAACAGTGAGGTCATTGAGTTCACAAGTTTCTGTATGAAAGAGTTAGACAGATTTTAAGAGATATTATCAGATTAGGTTACTGTCCATTTTGGGCGGATTTTGACTTGGTCGATGACCCAACACCTTTTACTTGACTGTCTAGTCGACTGACTTATGTTCAAAACTCAAGTCTGGGGCCCTAGACGTGCAGGCAATCTCTACTAGTTGACTTTCCATTTAGCCGTGACTAGTCGGGTGCCGTGACATCCATGTCAAACTTATTCTCTTTTTTGGATATGATCCTATGTTGAAGGTGAACAAGTTCAAATGGGGTCTGGTAAGGTGTTCATAATCTTTGTGAGAAACTTGGACATATATTAATTACTTTTGATTATTTTTACAGGATCGTAGAAACAGGAAAACGCGCACCGCAAGTATGGAAGTTGAATCCCTCAAGGAGAGTGGTAATTCTGCTGAGGTGGACAGCAATTCAGATAACCAAAGATCTGATATATTACATGAATAAAAATGACCAAGTCTCCATGACAGTGATAGTTTATCACATCTCAACCTTCTGAGTAACTTTCGAGAAATTAACCTACCTGCTTGTAAAGGTTTTTGCTAAAAAGTCGTAGTATGCAAGAGAGCTGTTCGACAGTTGATAGGACAATTGTGTTCTTGCAGCTTTTGAGGAGTTTTAGTATTTCCTATAACATTTTGCTGTAAATGAGGATGCTGATATATGAGAGGTTAAGAAAAGTCGTAATATTGTACAGTGTATTTTCTGAATCATTGAGACCTTCCTTTTTAATCTTATTTATAGGTGACCATCATTCTGTTCTGTCCTATTATTTTAGATTAGTCGTTTGTAGTTAGTATTTTTAAAGTATAATTCGAGGGTCTCGACGAAAACAGTCTCCCTACTTAACGGGACTAGGATAAGGTCTGCATATAATTCAATCCTACTTTCGGGTGAAGGATACAATGCTTGGTTAGGTTAGTGAATTTCTCCTGCAAGAGGGGATGAAGAGTTGAAGCATTTATAAACTGCATACTATTTTGAGGATTACATATTGGCTATCAGTTGCAGGTTCTTCAGACATTTTTTTACTGTCATAAGATCACATAGGTAGTGTTAGTTGATATAGGAACGAAAGTCCCAAACAGCTGTTAGCAATGCCACCACCTTCATCCCCATTCAGCTTATCACTGAAAAAGATTAAAGGGAAGAACCGAAACAAATAAAGAGAATATTCATTTAAAAAATGTTTATCATTTTATTTGATCGGATACACATTTGCATTTTGTCAAATACGTATTAGTAATATCAAGAAAAATACAGTATGTATGTTGCTTAATCATCACACTCGAAAAAAATGGAAAACACATGTTAAGACTCTTCCAGACTAGTATAAATACAAAGCAGATCCAAAAATAAACACAAACTGGAACCCACCACCAAAAAACAAACATCTATCACTTTCATCTCTTGAATTCCTTACTTCTGCCACACCCATTAAAATTCTCCTAATCATCTGTTGCCTCGTTCAACAATCAAAGAATCATACCATCACTCCCTATATATACACACACACAGACACACACAATCATGATTCTCACAATACTCCTCTGCATTGCATTCACCACTTCTTACAATTGTTACAAACATTTTAGTTATTATTATTGTTGTTACAAATGGCGAGCTCGAGTGGGTCCATGGCCCCACCGAGGTCATTTTCGAGGAGGATGACTAGGAACCCTTCTATGATTGATCCTTCTGCTGAGGTTGTAGATAGTGAGCTGGTGCCCTCGTCTCTAGCCTCCATTGCTCCCATTCTTCGTGTCGCGAATGAAGTCGAAAAGGATAACCCTAGGGTTGCGCATTTGTGTAAGATTTTTTCTTCCATTTTTTCTGTTGTTTGGTAAGGCCTTTGCTAGTAATTTGACTTATATTCCTAAATAATGTAAGATGTACCTAGTTCGAAACCTTATTTATTAGTGTGGCTTAAAATTTCGTAAAATTATTATGTTCTAACAGTACCAATGTGCATATTATACAAGAATAAGTACCAAATTTGCATCTATTACACTGAATTGGAACAATAATTTTATAAGAATAATATAATGATACATTTATGTTGTTGAAAATACAAAAGAAAAATAATGTTGTTAATAAAGTGGTGTTGCACTATTTTAAATTAGAAAATTTTTATATACAATGTTAGTTGGGGACGGATTTTGCATCCTTATAATAGTAATATTAAAAACACTGATAAAATATAGAATTTACGGTGATCTGTATTGTGTGTTTTAGAACCCTTTTTTCCCTTTCTTTGATATTATATTATATATTAAACTAGATTGCATCTCGTGTGATGCACAAATGTTTATGAATATTTTGTTATTTTTGTTTTAATATTTTAATTATAAAATTCAAATTCAATTTTATTCTTACAATAATAATTTAAATTTTATTTAATATTATGTGTGAAAATTTCACATATTTTATTTGTGTTTATATTTAAATGGGATAAAACTTGTGTATTTTGTTTAGAGAAATGTTTTAATTAAAAGATTAATGTTTAAAAAGTAGATTTAATTATTGACTAACTAATCCGACCCAAATACCGATCAACTACCGGCTACCAATATAGTATAAATTAGTTTTGAACTAGGAAGGAAGCGAGGGACTCGTATGTACCTGACACAGGGATTTTTCTACAAATCACAGTAAATTTTGTAATATTCAATCTTTGTCCCCTAAAATATAGATATGTGAATAATTTATAATTGTTGCGATGAAATTGATAGGAATTTGAAGAAGGAAGTCTTAAGTTAGCTTTAAACAAGTAATGTTGTTAAGGTAAGTCAAAGGGGTTGTTTAAAGTTTGAACTTTTTTTTTATAATTTTTTTAAATTAAAGCCCCTAAACATGAACACAGAGAAAAATCATTATTTAAAGTACATTTATCATGTATAGACCAATAATTTAGGAAGGACTTATATACTGAAAAAAGCTTGGCTTATCTTATAAGTAATTTATAAGTTAAAAATTATACTCCCTCTGGTCCTTTATATAGGTCACTTGAGTTTTTGCACGTAATTTTAAGTACTTTGACCATGTAGTTATAATTAATATTTTTTAAATTTTCTTTTCCTGAATAAAACTATAATATTTAATTTTTTATATATATTTTTAAAAAAAATATTAATTCTAACTATGCGGTCAAAGCATCTAAATTTACATATAAAAAGTCAAACGACCTATAAATAGGACCTGAGGGAGTATTGTGTATTTGAACTTGGGACTATGACTACTCATAATGTCTACTAAAATAACCTCGATTTCTCATCATGTAACCTGACCAATATCTGCACATGGACTGCCTTTTCATTTCACACTACATCAGAAAAGTGGAGGAAATGTCAATGATTGTGTAAAAATCTTTACCTAGATTTTTTAGCGCAACTTATTAGGAGGTGCCTGCTTTCTCTCACTCAGTTCCCGAATCTGAAGTCAAAGGCAGCAAGGCACCATTAACAATTTTAGCAACTACTTCCAAAACTATATTGTCATTATTTTCAGTGGAAAGGTTCAGTTCACTTGTATTATAATGGGTTCAATTAACTGATGGTAAGAGTATTGTATATCTTATCCTTGATTTATTTTCTTGACAAACTGTTTGCTGTCATAAGGTTCAAATTTAAACAAGCCTGAGGTACCTACTTATGCAGTCATTATAAAAATGGAGAAAAGGTGCTTTATAAAATGAATCATACTTCGTCATGTATATGATATTGTTTTGTACTTCCACTTAGGCCGCTTCCATGCATTTGAGAAAGCTCACCGTATGGATCCAAAGTCAAGTGGACGTGGTGTTAGGCAGTTCAAGACCTACCTGCTGCATAGACTTGAGAAGGTTGATATAAGAATCTTTTCTTTTTCATATTTCTTTTCACTTTAAAATGTTTGCTAGATAGTATTATGAATGTGATATATGTTTAATCAAATACTTGCATCTGTACACCATGTATTTTGATAAATATATGCATATATGTTTTGCCGGGTCACAAATTAAGCATAATATATGAAAATACTCATGGATTTTGAGACAAGAACATTAGCTTCAAGTATTGTAGTTAATGAAAATCATGAGGAAGACAATTTGCATGAAGCTTCCTCTTTAAAATTGTTTAAGTTCCAATCTTTTCCTTCCTAGATCTAGCTCTTCTTGCTTTAAGATTCTCGAACCACAAGCATGCGTTCTTTGTAAGCCTACTAGTTGTAATCCTGAATCTTTTTTTTATCATCGAACCTAATAGGCATGATATGGGTGTTAATAGGCTATGCAAATAACCTACCGATAGTGTCAGAAAACATGTATTTCCTTTCAAATGATTGATTTCAAGTGACTTGAATTGAGTTATCATTTTAAACTCTCAAATTTATACTAGTATTTGAATGTCTTGGATTTCAAATGAAATCCGAATTAAAATTATTTGGTTATCCAAACATATCATTTGACCAAATCCAGAATTTCAAATGAAATACAAGTTCCTAAACATTCCATAAACCTAATAAGAATCCAGAAGGAATTCAAAATAACCTAGAAAACTAGCTAATATTTGAACCCATCTAGGAAACCCATCAAAAGCCCAATCCAACTAGGAAAATATATATAAAAAACAAATTCAACTAGGAAAATGAACCCTAAGTGCATAAAATAAGAAAACCCCCCTCAATTGAAAGGTGAAAACTTGCATCTACTTGATAATTCTATAATAATCAGTCCAACACAATAAATCACCCCATGTAGGTAATTAAGTTGATCACTGGATTCGTCGTATTTCCCAATCAATTCCCATGCACACATCGAATGATAATAAGTGCAAAGCCACCTCGATTGAGCAATTCATCATCATGAATATAAGGAGCCAAATCCCTAACATTGGAAATCGTGCTTACTCCTAAATTTCCTAGTAATTCCAACTTGAATCTATTCCTAAATAATAACATAATATATATATGTATATACCAATTAATTTTTTAATTTGACGATCACTTCCGGTATCATATCTCGTTTCATTTAAAGCATCTAATTTGTTGCACATATTATATTTTCTTTCGTTTTTTTGTGTATATTACTTATTGTCCTCTAAGTCGGGGGTCTTTCTGGAAATAGCCTCTTCATTCTTCTGAATGAAGGTAAGGTCTGCGTACATCATACCTCCCCAAATCCTGCTATAAGCGGGATATACTTGGTACATTTGGTTTGGTTTACTTAATGTTTTAATTCTCTGTTCCACATCATAGTATATGCATTATATTACTAAATGTTTTGCTTTTAGTTGAGAAGGTTAAGGAAAGCTTGATTTATATTATATATAATTACCCTGATAAGCTATAACACAGTTCTCTATTACATTAAGTTATTTAATATGACCCAATGAGGAAAATTCTCAATGTGACAGCTGATATTGGTAGATATGGACAATTTTTCCCAAAGTGAAAACTTCAAATTAAAGCAACAAGCTATGTCACTTTTTGTAGGAAGAAGTTGATACAAAGCGTCAACTTTCAAATGCCGACCCAAAAGAGATTGAGATATATTATCAAAACTTTTATAAGAACAATATCAGAGATGGACAATATACAAAGAAACCGTAAGCCTAATTATGGTATTTGAATGTTTATGGTATTTTTTTTGAAGTTGTTGCTTCTTTCTATTTAACTTCTTCGATTTCTTTCTCTTAAAGTGAGGAGATGGCTAAAATTTATCAAATTGCTTCTGTATTGTATGATGTGCTAAAGATGGTTGGTGCAAAAATCGATGCAGAGGTTTGTTTTGCATAAGCACTCAAGTACATGTTCTAAGAAAGATGTTGCACCTGACAGTTCATTTACTTAATATACTTTAATACCCTCGACTGATACTGTTATTGCAGACCCAAAGTTATGCCAAAGATGTTGAAGAGAAGAAAGAACAACATGATCATTATAACATTCTTCCCTTGTATGCTGTTGGAGTTAAACCACCAATCATGGAGCTTCCAGAGGTTGTACTAAAATGAGTTATTGAAATGGGCTTATCTGGGTCATGTTAGAAATTTCAAACCATTATGCTTATTGTTAATTATCAATATTCAGGTCAAAGCAGCACTTCGAGCTTTACGCAATGTCCAAAATCTTCCAATTCTCAGACCACCAGATGAAGGACATAAGTCTGTTAATGATATCCTTGAATGGCTTTCTTCTGTCTTCGGCTTTCAGGTAACTTTTGTTGTATGTCTGATTTCCAACTTCCATTCTTTCCCTAATTATAGCTTTGCACCTATCACCCTAGGTAAACTTCTAAACAAGCAGGTTTAGTTTCTGAAAGGAATTCATAGATGGAAGTCTCAAGTTTAAGGATCTATCAGGCTGTTCATCTTACCAGTGGAAAGCCAACACTGTTTTACTGACATTTATTTCTTAACAATAAAACATCATTCGTTATATTCGTAAATATGGTCATTTATCATTTAATCTTCACTCTCACTCAATATACTTCGAATTGATGTGGTTTCCTGCCTTCCCAGTTAGTTTATTTTTTAAAGATTACTTTGTGGCTTCAAACATCTTATATTTATAAAACAATCTGAATTAACCAGGACAAATTAGTAACATAAGAGAAAGTCCATAGTGAGAGATGTTCTATATGCCAAACAATTCAACTTCATTATAAGTTCCATGGCAAGGTTCAGGATTAACATTTTGTAAAGGAATTTAATACGTGTGCGCCTCTGTGTGTGTGTGTGTGTTAGAGAGAGAGAGAGTAGTACCGTTTAAATTTACCTTATAATTTAATTGATAATTTTGTGATGTTATAATTATCACAAAGAGAGTAACTGATATGATCTAACGGAATCGGAAAGTTGCCACTATAAAGTATGAAACGGACAATACATAACTTAACTACCTATATTGTTTTTTCCATAAGAATTTCTTTCTACTTCGTTTAGAATTGCTGTTTACGATGGTAATAGTTCTTGTATGATTTATAATTGTATGACTATTATCTTTTCAACTCATGTCAACTGACTGTTTTCTATCGTTCATGGTTAAAGAAAGGAAATGTAGCGAACCAGCGGGAACATTTGATACTTTTACTTGCCAATATTGACATAAGGACTAAAGGGTTTGAGAATTATGAACAGGTAAATATACATTTTATACACACATTATATGCCTTAACAAAGAAGATATATATATATATATATATATATATATATATATATATATATATATATATATATAACCTGTATGTGTATCACATGNAAAAAAAAATATATATATATATATATATATATATATATATATATATATATATATATATATATAACCTGTATGTGTATCACATGCATAAGTTAACGAGTTAATATCTCTGTGACTCTGCGGGTGTAATGCAATTCTTACTGCACTTAATAAAACTCCTATGATGTTTAGCAGTTAATTTATTTTTATGTTGAAATGTTGAAGACTGATGAGATTCCTACTGCAGCTGGATAACAATACAGTACATCAGCTGATGGATAAAATTTTCAAAAACTATCGGTTGTGGTGTGCTTATTTGCACCGTCCTGTAAATATAGTGTAAGTCGACTTGGTGATCCATGAAACTATTTCAAATTGGCTTATTTTGATACCATATGCTTTTTTTTTGTACACTTAAAATATGGCACGCACGTTTCCAGGTATCCACAAGGTTCCGATAGAAAACAACTAGAGCTTCTCTACATTGGGCTTTATCTTCTTATTTGGGGTGAAGCATCAAATATTCGATTCATGCCGGAATGCATATGCTATATTTTCCATATGGTATGCATTGTTACAATTGGCAAGTGAAAATGAATTTGTGTTTTAAGTACCAAACCCAGGTTCTTGTACACCTTATTTAGATACGTGCTCAATCTGTTTAAATTGGTAAGACTATAACATTTATCTCTTGCAGTAGTAATATTGTCTAGGTTATATTTATATTGTGGATCTTTAATTAGTGTAAGCTTAGTTTACCAGTTTGAAGCAACATCATGTCTGATCCTGATGCTACGTGGTATCTTTCAAAAGCAATCGCGTTTACAATTAGTTGTTTTCTATAAATTTGGCTATGTTCATCATCGTCTAAAGTTTTAACCTAGTTCACATGGCTGTCTTGCTTAGCAAAATAAAGGTCTCTTTATCAGGTGACATGTTTCTTTTAAGCACTCAGCTCTTGTGTTTAATCACTTCCCCTCAAAAGAGATATGTACAACTTCCTTTCGAGTTTTTTTTAGATTATGTGTTACTCATACACATGTGCCTTCGACAAGGCTTAAACCACCGACCTTTCATGATTAAGACGAGAGGTTAGAAATATCTCATGATTGCACTACAGTTTCTGTTGACTTCTTAGAGCAGCAAACTCTCAGAAAATTTTTTTTGACAACAAACTCGAATGATCTGTATATAAATGTTGCTTAAGAATTATCCTTTTTCTTGTTTTATATATATAAAAGCAATGGTCCATTGCTTCTACAACACCCATGAAAGACGATGCAAATTGAAGGCCACTTGGCACAATCAGCATTAAAGATTTAGAAATCTATTTACTTGATTTCAGGTCACCCAACTCAATCCCCAGGAAACTGATCTCCACTGACTACAAGAAACATAATGTCTGATGTTTGTTATTAATGGTTATTTATTTATTTAATTATTTTAAGGCTTTGGGGAACTTATGTTTCAGTTACTTGCAATGAGGATAGAACTATTTTTTTCCAAGCTGCCCTAATTCTTACAAAATAGAGAAGTTCTTTGCCAGAATAACTAGAGAGTGTATTCTGCCTATTTGCATTAAAATGATGTAATTAGCACATTCTTCTGTATAATCATAATATCTGCTTTAGCTATGGAGAATCTTCAGGATTACTACCAATGTGTTCCGAAAAAATTTAGCAAAGCTTAGATACATTTGTTTATCCCTTCCAACATTTATTTGAGTCTAGCTTCTTACCTCTAATGATTCTTCTCTCCAATTTAGTCAAAGGTTAAATTGTTATTAAATTGTGTTTCTTCTTTTAGTTTCCCTAAACACTTCATTTTTTATATTTTGGGGAAAAAGAATAACAATATATTTCCAAGGGTACCCAAAGTAATCCAATTCTCAAGTATCAGTTTTTCAAATTTCTTTATAATGAAATAAAAAGGAATTTAATTTACCTAATAATAAAAATTCTAAACATAAAGTGTAAAGTGTAATTGTGATTCAGCATGTCAATCATTTGTTTATTTCTTCACTATTTTGGAATTAACAAATATTTTTTGAAAAATAAATTAGATGTCGAACGAGATCAATGGAATATTATTTAGCAATGTTCAGCCGGTAAGTGGAGGTGCATATCAAACAACAATGCGTGGTGAAGAATCATTTCTTCAAAATGTTGTGACCCCAATATATGAGGTCTTGCTTAAGGTAACTAGTATAACTGTACTACTATTTAACTATTAATGTTCTCCAACAAGTCTTTTATATAATATTTTGATTATACGTATATTTTTGTGCAAAAGGAAGTCAGGAGACATAATAACGGTAAAGCAAGCCATTCAGCATGGAGAAACTACGATGATCTGAATGAATATTTCTGGTAGCAATATATTACTTTATTAATGAAATGTAGTAGGTAATTTGCTTGAAGATCTGCCAACATATGCCGGCTATTGCTTTTCAGGACAGACAAATGTTTTAAGCTTGGATGGCCCATCGACAGTAAATCAGCTTTTTTTGTGCATTCGGAGGAGAAAATGCCTACTAATCCAGTAAATTCATGCACACACGTATATAATACACATCATCAGCACATGCGCATGCACACAAATAGCCTGCAGCGTGGATAATATTTTAAATAAATTTGAAATATCTTATTCTTTATCTGTTGTGCTGTTATAATATATAGTTATAGTACCAAATGTGTTGTTTAGAGAAATGTGAAATTTTTTAGTGTGGACTTCATAGGTGATTAGTTCTGCATGTTAGTGGTGGACCTAGAGCGAACCTTTTATTTTCCTTTTAAGTAGTTCATTTGAGCATCAACGTATATAGTAACCTCTTTATCTGAATATAAGTTGCCAAGTCTAATTCCTCTGTTTCATCCTCTAATATTTCTCTACTCATCTGATTCTCTAATCTCTGTGCAACTTTCTGTAGTGTTCAATTTCTCTCTCTTTTAATCCATGTTGCCTGCCTTTCCCTTTAATTGGTCAAAGCAATCAATGTGTGCAGATACGTTTTACAAGAAATTCTAGCATAGAGTGACTAAGGCCAACTCTACTCATTGCCAATTACTGTTGGTTGAATTCGAGTCAAATTCATAGATCTAAACTTGTTATAATTGCCTTGGTAATGAGGCCACTATCCTCTTCCTGTACATTATTTTAATTAATATCTGAGAATCTATGTTTTATTCACTTTGTTCTTACATTCTTGTTCCAAATAGTTTTATGTCTTATGGTATAGGGGTCTTTTCACTTTGTTCAGTAAACAGAATGAATATATTTATATCCTTCTTTATTGTATTATTGTTATAATTTTTGCTTAATTGTGAATAATGACGATTATATGCTGAATATACTTCAAGGCCATAACTTTTTATGTAAAGTTCAATAGGAAACTTTTCAGGGTAAATAAAGTATTTCATAGCGTTTGGAGTCTTCTTCTTCAGTCTATCATCTTATTATGTAATTCATGTTTGTCTACTAAACTTTCAATGTTTGTACAGTGTTAAGGGCTTTATTACAGCGCACCTCAACTTTTTTTACATGCTATCTAAAAGATTCTAAGAGATGTATGCATTAACTTGCAGGGAAGTAATCAGGTCATTTCTGGAAAAAGAAAGCCAAAGACAAATTTTGTTGAAGTCCGGACGTTTTTGCATCTATATAGAAGTTTTGATCGAATGTGGGTATTCTTTATATTGTCACTTCAGGTAATTCTAAAGCCTTGGTATTTGGCTACAACTCATTACTGCAGCATATATGCTTTCACACCTTATTCTTTGCTTAGCAAAAAAAAACACCTTATTCTTTCAGGCTATGGTAATTATTGCATGGAACCATAATGGATCCCTTGCTGTGATCTTTGAGGAAGAAGTCTTCAAAAACATATTGAGCATTTTCATCACTCTCGCTTTCTTAAATTTTCTGCAAGGTATTTGTAATTCCCTTACCTCTGCGGTTTTCTTTGATGTAATACAGACTCGTAGGCCAGGCATTGAACTGAGGATGGGCCAAATACACCTATAAACATAAAAAAGCTGTTGCATAAAAATGCTGTAGTATGTATTATAAAGTACAATAACGGTAAAGGTGATCCAAATACTGTGAAATACATGGCAATGCAATAAACTTATGGTTAATACATTGAAGACAGTGCATGTATTATATGCTCAGTAAACGATAAGATAATAATGACTTAATACAAATCGATTTTTGTGTTTATTAGAAAAAATCCTGGAAGTCTCTCTCTGTCTACATAGATACATATGTTTATATATTAAATAATTAATTAAAAATAAATGATCAACCTAGTTATATCTAAAGTTGAATAAAAATAATCAAATAATCGGCAAAGATAATACAGGCTAGATCTATCATATTTAAATCAAACATGAATATAATATATATGTAGAAGGAACATGTAAAAGCATATGTTATAATAACATTCAGGGACCGGTAGTCCACACTGGACCTAATGTGACTCCCCCCATTATATACTATGAATGAAAATCTATTTTAATTCATTTGTTAGTTATTACCTTGTCCATGATAGTTTATCCTTGTCTATTTGTCTATCTACCAAATATTGCACAGCAACTCTGGACATAATTCTCAGTTTCAATTCTTGGGGGAGCTTAAAGTGGAATCAGATCTTCCGCTACCTTCTGAAATTCTTTGTTGCTGCCTTCTGGGCTGCCCTCCTGTCAATTACTTATGCGAGATCGTTGCAGAATCCAACAGGAATTATAAAGTTTTTCAGTACCTTAGGAGGGAATTGGCGGGACCAGTCATTTTTTAGCTATTGTGTTGTAACATATTTGATACCCANTTCTGAAATTCTTTGTTGCTGCCTTCTGGGCTGCCCTCCTGTCAATTACTTATGCGAGATCGTTGCAGAATCCAACAGGAATTATAAAGTTTTTCAGTACCTTAGGAGGGAATTGGCGGGACCAGTCATTTTTTAGCTATTGCGTTGTAACATATTTGATACCCAACTTTTTGGCTGTCTTGCTTTTTGTGCTTCCTCCTTTACGAAGATCAATGGAGCGTTCAAACTGGCGTATAATTAGTCTTCTTATGTGGTGGGCTCAGGCAAGAACATTAAGCTCTTGCTGTTTTATAATGAAGTTAATGTTGCAATGAATAATTCATTTATAACTGCTGCTCAGCCAAAGCTCTTTGTTGGAAGAGGCATGCATGAAGACATGATTTCCCTTTTCAAGTAAGTAATCTAACCAACTAGTGGGTGTATTATAGGTATAATATGTAATTTTGACTTTAATGCCTATCATTCTACAAGCTGAGTTCCTACTCACCCCCCCCCCCCCCCC
>QRFB01000078.1:60584-87270 GCA_008931105.1 Oenanthe javanica | reverse complement strand
CCCCCCCCCCCCCCCCTTTTTTGAAACTGGCCAGTGATATTTACTGTACAACATCAGGTACACGCTATTCTGGATTACATTGCTAATAAGCAAGATAGCATTCAGCTATTATGTGGAGGTAATCGTATCTATATTGGATGTTGTTATGTGAACTTCAGTCTGATGCAGATGAAACATGGTAGTTGTGCCATATGAGATCAATTTACTAATTATGATACATATGATAATCCACTTGGTCACTTACTGAAGACAAACAGTTTTCCGATGTTGATTCCCTTTTGTTTAAGAAAAAATGAATATTAGTTATCAAGAATTCAAGATTAAGTTGTATACATAGAGAAAGGACCACGGTCTTAGATATATTATATTTAGGATTAGCATAACAAAATGTACTCCATCAATCACCTAAGGAACCCTTACAAGTTGCAGCTAAATAATTAATAATTATTACTTGGGCCTGTAGGTTACCATAGCTGTAGGACCTAATATACTGATGTAGGGAGAAGAAGAAAGTAACTCCATGCATCGAAATGATTGGAAGAATTTGACTAAAGACTCAAGTATGTGTTTAAGTGTGTGTTTATGGTGAAACCCACAAGTAAAAGGGGTTAAATTAGCTGTCCCAGGTTTGTGTTTCACACCTGTTATTGTCTCTGTCCATAAGATTTCATGTTTCTTAAACATATTTTGTATTGTCTAGTTTGATTTTGGCCCTTGACAAATGATGAAAGCACGGTATCGCCGTGCAACGAAATTCAAATTAGTAAACTAAATTCTATTTATGAAAAATGTATTCATATATGCGGCAAAAATGTGTTTACTGATGAAATTTACAACTTCGTGAGTCAAGGTGTAAATTGTTCTTTGGCGCTTTAACTCTGTATAAGTTGGGCCTTTAATCTACTCTAAAAAGGATCATATGCAGGAACATGTAAATTTAAGTTGCACTCCTGATTCATCTCGCGCATGAGTTTTTTTTTTGTAATCTTTTCATGCCTTTTGTGTCTAGATCCTGCCATTGGTTGCACCTACAAAGGTGATCATGAAGGTTAAAGTTAGTAACTATGAATGGCACGAGTTCTTTCCAAATGGTAACATTCTTAATTACTTCTTGCTGAGGTCAAGAAGAAGAAAATATTTTACTTCTTGCTGAAGCCCCAACTGTTTTAAATTTGATTAGGGACTCGGAATATCGGTGTTGTTATAGTTATATGGACTCCGGTTGTCATGGTAAGTAGTATAGAGCTTTTTAGAAAACAATTATTTTAATTTATGATAGAAACATAATCTAAAAAAAGTAATTGCTATATAGGTCTATTTCATGGACACTCAAATATGGTATTCTATTTTCGCTACCATTGTTGGTGGGATCAATGGAGCTTTCAGCCACCTGGGTGAGGTTAGCTATCATCTTTCTCGAACTTTAGTATATTAAACATAAGAAATAATTCTATGTTAAGGATTGAAACCCTTTAGTTACAT
Organism: Oenanthe javanica; assembly: GCA_008931105.1. Lineage (NCBI taxonomy): Eukaryota > Viridiplantae > Streptophyta > Magnoliopsida > Apiales > Apiaceae > Oenanthe > Oenanthe javanica. Next base: position 85,788 of record QRFB01000078.1, on the reverse strand, counting down.
TATTTTATCGAAAAATCACATACAAGCATGACTAGTGCAGTATAACATTTTTCCCCATAACATTAAAATTAGGTTCGGACACTTGGGATGCTGCGGTCTCGATTTGAATCTGTTCCTTCAGCCTTCTGTGAGCGTCTTGTTCCATATTCTAAAGAGATTTCCAGGATAGAGCATATGGTAATGTAATCTTTTTTGGTATTCTTTTAACTATAATTTATAATGCAAGTTGGTACCAGTGGGATGCTTTGGCATAGTAGAGATACTTTTCTAGACACGCCATTCGCGGCTATTGTTTTGATAAAAGTATTCGGCAATAAATTTTGACTAGTGAACAAACATATGTTGATTATGGAAGAATTATGTGTCAAGCCAAGTGATCCAAGAGAATTTACTTCACGTTGAACATTAAATTTTATTATTTTGTCTCCAAAGCAAAACTCGGTAGTTGTATGGAATCTGGAATCAATATATATAAGTGTTGCCCACATTATATATTCACAAACTTTCATAATTGATTCTGATAAATTCTTATTTTGTTTTATCTTTCTAAAATATTTTTTTATAATTTGCATAAACGCTTCCAATGACAGGAGGATCCAATGGGAAAAAAGAACTCAGCTAAATTTGCCCAGGTGTGGAATGAATTTATTTTCTCTATGAGGATGGAGGATCTGGTTAGCAATAGGTTGGGACTGCCTCCTCCAATATGCATGCATCATTTAATATATAAATATAATATTATGTGTACATATTATTAAATATAATGAGCTCTCTCTCTCTCTCTCTATATATATATATATATATATGTATGTATATCAGTTTTTTTATTTATTTTTGATTGTTTAGAGAGAAAGATCTTCTTCTTGTGCCGTATTCATCGACTAGTACCGTCTCTGTTGTGCAGTGGCCTCCGTTTTTGCTTGCTAGCAAGGTGGGCAATTAAACTTGTGTTATTCATTTAGATATGAAATGGACTTCTTCTATTTGGCTTCTTGTTTCTTTCTTTAGATTCCGATTGCGTTAGACATGGCCAATAATTATAAGAGGAAGGATGACGCTGAACTGTTTAGGAAGATTACTGCTGATGATTATATGCGTTCAGCAGTGATTGAATGCTATGAAACACTTTGGGAAATACTATTTAGCCTTCTTGAAGACAAAGAGGAAAAGATGTAAGAATGTTTTAAGTAACTTCTTTGGGTCATCCTTAACGGATACTGATTCTTGAAGTATATATTTTAATAGGAAAGCCAATCTTTTTTAAAATGATTTTAATAAAGAGGCTTTATGTTGTTTAGAAAGTTTATAAATATATCTCTACATGAAATATCTCATAATTATATAAATTATTTATACATTCTCCTTTTTCCCCCAAGCACCTTCTTGAAACCTTAAAAAATGAAAGTTTCCATGACTTAATGGAAGTGCTTAAAAGTAGAAATTACCACATTACAATAAATTATCCCTTTTACATTTTTTTAAGGATTTGTGTCACGGTCTGTTTTGCTCCTCCAGGATTATCAGGCAGATCCGCCATGAAGTAGATGTTAGCATACAACAGAGAAATTTTTTAAGTGAATTCCGGATGAGTGGTCTGCCTCTGCTCAATAAGAAGCTGGAGAAGTTCTTAGAACTCTTGGTAATATGTTCATTACGACTAACTTCACTAAGTTTCTATCTTGTATTTAAAATTACAAACTCTCTCAGTTTGTAAAAAAAATTGACCACTATCGAATAATAGGACATAATATTGTATATTTGCAGCTTAGTGACATTGAAGAGGAGGAGTCATACAAATCCACCGTTATTAACATCCTTCAAGATATTATGGAGATTATCACCCAAGATGTTATGGAAAATGGGCATGAGTAAGTGCTGGATTGCTACAAGCTAGTGGTTATAAAATTTCTTTCAAAATCAATAAAGTATGTTTTCTTTCACACGATTTATGAGTAGTGACTTAGCTCCCCCTCCTCATTACAGAATCCTTGAAAAGTCCCATCAAATTGACACACATAACGAACATGATAAAAACCAGAAGTTTGAAAAGATAAATATTCACCTTGCAGAGGATCGATCCTGGAGGGAGAAGGTATGAATTCATAAACTATCATAGTTGATTTTACAGTATATTTTATATTGTCTTGCTACAAAATCTTTTCTTTTTGTTTTTGATAGGTTGTAAGGCTTCATTTGCTTCTTACTGTTAAGGAATCTGCAATAAACGTGCCTATGAATTTGGAAGCACGTCGTCGCATCACCTTTTTTGCAAATTCCTTGTACATGAAGATGCCAAACGCTCCAACAGTTCGTGCTATGCTCTCTTTTAGGTTAGTTCATTTTGAGTCATAACTATTGCTGACGTCTTCTTAGACATTTTATTCTTAATGTTATTGATGTTAATATTCTAACGTGAAGCCATCTAGGGAATTCTTAGCTTATTATTTGACCTTTTAATTGAGGAAGAAATATTATTAATATTATATATAAAACTGTCTAATTAATGTGTAATAAAAAAGAGTCTGTAATCAAGGTATCTTTCAAGTCCCATACTTTACTTTATATTAGAGTTAAATCACCTTTTTCTTTCCTCATGATCGTTAAAGTTAATAATTGGTTCCATCGGATAGAGATAGATCATAAACTTGTGTGCCATTAGCTCTTAGTTTAAACTATTTACAAATTGTCTATTAACAAAGCAAAACTAGCAGCAAAATAACCTAATAAAGAACGGTAAGGACTAGAGAAGGCTCACTTGAGTTAATATTTTGATTGCCTATAATGTTTCTTTTAAATTTGTGTAATTATTTTTTGTTATATGATCTCCAAACCAAAATTATAAACTTACCAACACCCCGTGCTTAAGTTAAAACTCAAGATAGGGTTAAGGAGGTAAATTCATGATTTAGGTGAAAGAGTTGGGTGATGTGTTAAATAATTGCAAGCGCATAGCGTTTAGTTATAGCAATCACAGAATGATCCACAGAGTCTTTCAAATTTCCAAATCCTAAAAAATAACTCAGTCGAACTAGACAATAAATTTTGAGGTGAGATTTGTTTAATCAAATTAGCAAACAATATTAAATAATATGGAACACCTAAGAATCCAATTCCATTTATAAATCACAACTAATATCCAACTTGTCTTAAAATTAATTTAATTTCTTCAAAAATAATAAATATCAATTAATATGACAAGCATATACTATGAAACTTATTATCTAACAATAACTTGTCAAAACCTCGAAATCAAGTATGAGCTATGAAAAATAAATTCGATAACAATAATATATCAAAATCACTTTGTCAACAAATTTTTATTAAACAATTAAGCACCAAGAAAAATTATGAGAATCTAATAAGCGAGAACAAGAAAATACTAAAAATATTTAATCAACTTCATCTTCATCCTAGGAAACTAATTTAGCGAGACATAATATAATATAAAAGAAACAAAAGATGATTATTAAAGTACAAACATGTAAAAGCAATACTAAACACCAGACTTGAATTTAAGGTACCTAATTAATGTAAGCATATAGTGATGTAAAGTGCTCAACATGCTAATATTAAAGAATAAAAAGGATACTCCCCGACCGTAAAACAATGTTGCAGCAAGAAGATTAAAGAAAATTGTGAACTGAAGTAGCGCTGAAGAGCAAATAAATAATATGAAAATAATAGTATATATAATAAACTGTTTGTATGGAAAACATATAATAAAAATCTAACTCTACTCCTATTTAATGAGTTCTATGTTGTAAAAATACAAGAGAGTAGTCTTATATTTGGAGAAAAATTGTGGTCGTGGGCCTTCTATTACAAATTGGATTCTAAATATTTCCTTGTATTTTTTTCCTTTCCAACAAGTATATGTATTTATCTCCTATTTCTTTGTCTTCAAGTATTCTTCGCCTTCTTGCCTTTCTCCTCTAGGATTTTCAATTATTTATTTTCCTAAAAAACATAAATAAAAAATAATTAATTAGATAATAAGATTATAAAAAACATAAAATAGGCATTAAAAATATACTAAAATATGCACGTATCACTAGGATAGAGATAATGTTGAGAGAAAAATGTTTGAGTTATGGCATGATGCTTTATATTAAACCCATGAAAGAGGTATTAGTAGTGATATAATTATATGTGATATCTAATACATTAACACTTCCACTTAAGTCAGTGAGATATCTTCCTCAAAGGCAAATTCAAAATAAAATGGTTATTGTTCCACCTAGACCTTTGATCTATCCTATACCTTTGATGAGGACATTAATTAATCAATCCTTAAATTTTACAAAGTGAATGTTAACTATGGTTGATTATTGCTGCTATATGTTTGAATGGTTATGTAGAAGTGGACCATGAACAACATTGGTAATAGCTTTTTGTCCCGATGTCACTTTATAGGAATTGTGCAAGTATAAAATTTTTCATTTTCTAATCTAGAAGGTCTCTTACATATATAGAGATGACTCTGTATCCATAACAACGGATCGAGATGCTATCAATTTTGTATATGTTTGGTTGAGCAGAATGAAGTGGAGCATGAACGACATTGATAATAACCTTTTTTTTAGATTTAACTTTATAAGACTTTTGCAAGTCTCAACTTTTTCATTTCAATCTAAACTACAAGGTCTACATATCTCTATAGTTATTATGATAGGATAGTCCATAGTGTTTGACTATCCGCTAGTTGAAATGCCAAAAATAAATTTGTTGAAATCATTTGGACTAGATTTGTTGAAAGTCAAAAAACTAAATTTGTATTACATTACATATTAATATTACTAAACAGGCTATTGGAATACAGTGAATCATTAGCTACTACTATTGTTATAGGGAATTGAAAGGATTGGTTATATTATCGAGACTAGTGTACGAAAGATTTAGGATGGGAAGTTCTATCAACATAATTGGTTAGGATTTTTGGGATGAAGTAAACAACATATTTGCCATTACCTAGCTAATATATCTTGTAATAAAAATTAAAATTTGTTAATGGTTAAGGACATATAATGCGGAAGGTGTGCCAAAAATTTGATTGCATGAGGAAAAATGGATATACAAATGCACTACGTATGATTGCTTTCAAAAATAATTTATGATAAACTATTTGCAATCTCTGGAGTAGGTGTTCCCAAGAGGCTCTAAAATGTAATAGTAAAGTTGTTTCATGAGTTCTAAAATATTTTGATGAATTAAAAAATGAAGAGGAAGAAAGAGTATTGCTAAACAATTAGTTTCCAATGTAAATAATGATTTATTTTAGATCCCTTGTGAGAATTGATGTTGTGATGATGAGTTATATACTGTGGCGATCTACCTAAGAGGTTGATATACATATTATTCAGAAATTGTTATTAGGTATTATCACGACTTATAAGTAGGTCTTTAACCAAGTTGTTGTTTATGCACAGGAACGTTAAACTTGTCTGTCGCTTCACACTAATATACAATATTGATCAATATAGGAAGTAAAATATTAACCTTGAGATCTCCTATTCTAATAGGTTGCGGTGTGATGTATTCACCCAAGGTAACATTTGCATATTCATTCAAATAGAGTCACGTCTTATGTAACATTTATTAAGCAATATGTTACATCCCTGCATTTATGTCCCATAACCTTACCTTTATGGATATTATTACCCTTTGCCCATCAAAGTCGCATGTGATGAATTGTTTCCAAAGAAGAGAAATACAGCCTATTCACTGTTAAATCTAATGTTTGATTTAGAAATTTTTATACTAGTTTCATACATGACAAAAGATTGGGTAATAATCAATTCTCCTTGTTTATAACAACAAATACAAGTAGCTCATCAACAAATCAACACAAAGTTTTATTAAAATGCATATTCAAACTTCGCGGGGATGGTAACATAGAAGTGGTTGCAATCAAAGATAAAAGTAGATTAAGAGATGCATATCCCATGTGCTTAGGTCAATTGGGTGGAGCTTTAAGTGGCTCATGGAGGATTTGTCATTTTTCTATTGTCATCCGAAATTTTTTCTTAGTTATCATTATTTTCCCTCTCTTCTTAACAACCCATTGATTTCAAAGCTCAGATCATATTTCATCCTTAGTCTAAGCAAGCACCTCTTAGGTGACCAAGACGACCTTGATAACGCTTCATATCTACGGTTCGGTCTTAGGCAGGAGGTGACCCAAAAACATACACCTTCTTGTTGTGAGACATTGAATTCCAAAACTACCAATTTTATTTGTATTTTTTTCCTAAAATTATTTTATTTTTCTGTATGTACATAAAATATAATTTTTATTAATATATCTATAATAGTCAAACAAGCTGAAAGAAATTTGAGGTACATGAAGTATAGTATACTGTATAAACAATCAACATATTATCATATATTTTCCTTCGTAATATGAGTGTAATATATAATTATGAAAGGTACAAACTACAATGTTTACAAAATATAAATCTTTAATAATAGTTGTCATATATTAATTTTTTAACACATTTTTTTTAAAAAAAAATTGTCATTTTCTTTTTATCTTATATGTTGTAAACCTGTTAATATGAATTTGTTAAGGAAGTGATTGTTAAATTACTTTATCTACAGAATTATATTAGTGTAGAGGACTATATTGTAACTATCTAGGATATGACCTCTTTACGTGTTTGAAGCGTTCACTTTTGCTTTATCGCTTCACATTTTGTCTTTCAGAGTCCTCATTTCTTCTAAGCACCTCATGTTTATTTAAAATCATATTTTTCTAAAAAAAGAAGTGTAATAACCTGTGACTTTCTATTAAGTTGGGGCGTGCTTCTAGTCAATATTTAACCACTGGACCCTTAATATATCTTCCAAACTTTTTAAATATCATAAATGATCAACTCTTTGAAAACCTTAACATCTTCTTCTTAGATCCTCTCCCAACAAATGAAAACTACCTAAAAATCCTTAACATGTTGTGGAATATGTATAGTGATTGTTACATTGATTCAATTCATTGCAATTCTCTGTATACAACTATAACAAGTTGTTGTGCATAATACATTTTCTGTACTTAAACTAAATGACATGGTATTGTTTTGGAATATGGAAACAATTTTTGGTTCGCCATTCAAAACTTTATTGATTATGAACAAATTCTTTGTGGTGAAATAATATTTTCAAGATAATATATCTTGCCAATTTTATTATATCTCAGTATGCTCCTTCACATGTGATGTAACATTTAGCCAAAAGTGTTGACAATTTATATTAGGTGCTATAAGTCCATAACATGGGCCTTTGACCCTTGCAAGTATATAAATTTGTAAATTTTGATATCATCCAACTATTTATGGAAATTTAATTAGACATTGAAGGGAGGACATAGTACATTTTGAAGATATGTTTTAATATGCAGTGGTATAGTACAACAATTACCACAAATTTCTTTGAAGTCCTAAGTGTGCTAAGCATACTGAATCAAGATAATGAACATGCTACATCAAATCCAAAAGTATTTGATTAAAAATATTGTGAATGCGCATATTATATAATAGTTTATTAGTTATCCTAAGTTTGTATACACAGAGCAAAGGAAATGTCAATTACCAATGTTCCAAATGTTGAATTGTTAATAGCTGTTACAATCTTGTGAAGTCAGATCTAATAATGTACCATATCCTTATATTAAGGATTTAGAAAATAAGACAAAACAACAAACCATTAGTTACGGTGGTTCATAATGATCTTGTTTTTGGTTAATAAAAGAAAGGCATATTAGAGAGTTGGGGCCTCAAACCTAGAATTTCATAATAAAAAATCTATATTTGTGTGATATGTTCTCAAGACAAACAATATAATGACTTGGATTGGATCGAATTCCAAATTATCAGATATTTGATGGATTTCAACTTAAAATTGATGATTGAATTTGTATGTTTTTAAGATTTTTTTTTTTTAATATTGGCGATTCTGTAAAGAGATCCAACTGGCCCTGTATCTTTAATCAATTTAAAAGATCTCTGATCCCCATGTCAAAATTTTATTTAAGTTGTACAATTTTCATGAATGGTTACATCCCCTTCGAAAATATAAATTAATTTTGGTGACATCTGCATTCTTCTATAGCATGGATCTCTTATTATTCTTAACTTCCTTTTTAGTGTTTTGACTCCGTATTTTAAAGAAGATGTTCTTTATTCGGAGAAGAAGCTCAACAAAGAAAATGAGGATGGAATAACAACTTTGTTTTACCTGCAAAAGATATATCCAGGTGTTTTGACTTTGATGCTTGAACAGGTCTGTCTTAATTTATAAAGTATGAAGAGCATAACTGCCTATTTTTACTGTAAAATAGATGAGTGGAAGAATTTTGAAGAGCGGATGGAAGATCCAAAACTTAAATATTCAAGCACAGACTGGACTGAGTCCACACGCCATTGGGTTTCATACAGGGCTCAAACACTTTCTAGAACAGGTTTGAGAAGAACAAAATGCATGCAATCTATCTTTTCAATCAGACGGACTTTTAAGATTTATAGCTTTCTGCTTTTATTATTATCCAGTAAGAGGGATGATGTACTATAAGCAAGCTCTTAATCTTCAGTGCTTTCTGGATTATGCTGAAGATGATGGTAAGTGGTTTCTATCAATAATTTTGTGTTTAATTCCAAGTTGATATTTTCTCCTCCTGTATCCAATCAATGATATGATGACCCCAAGTAGGACCAGGTTATTGTTATTGAGTAATCACTAATTCTTTTTTTTTTTTTTAATTGCAGCTATCTTTGGTGGCTACCAGACTATGGATATGAATAAGGACCATAAAAATCTCATGGATCGTGCCCTGGCATTGGCAGATTTAAAGTTTACCTATGTTGTTTCGTGTCAGGTCTACGGAGCTCAGAAAAAATCTAGTGATACCGAAGATCAGAATAGTGCTGCCAACATTTTAAATCTCATGCTAACGTAGTTTACGATAGTCTTGGATAATAATTTGGTAAAACAAGGGAAGTCGACTGTAATTATAACCTTATGATATATTTCAGGTATCCATCTTTACGTGTTGCTTATATTGATGAAAGAGAGGAAACACATGAAGGAAAATCAAAGAAGGTTTATTACTCTGTTCTGGTCAAGGGAGGAGAGAAGTTAGATGAGGTGAATAGTATCACAATAAGAAAAAAATTTAGGAAAAATGTTTGCATAATAGCTATAATGATGATATCATAGTAGCTTGTCCTCTTCTAACTCGTTATATAATGGTGAAAGTTTACTAATATATTATGATATCAGGAAATATATCGCATCAAACTTCCTGGTTCGCCAACTGATATTGGTGAAGGGAAGCCTGAAAATCAAAACCATGCAATAATTTTTACCCGTGGAGAAGCCTTGCAAGCCATTGACATGAATCAGGTGACTATATTGTTTCTGTATTATCATTTTCATGTAACCACCTGCTTTCCAGGTGGCTAACTGCTTTCCTTTAGGATAACTACTTCGAGGAAGCTTTTAAAATGAGAAATGTATTGGAGGAATTTCATAAAACTCATCATGGACAACGAACACCGACGATATTGGGGTTGAGAGAGCATATATTTACTGGAAGGTCTGATTACTCATTAAATCTCATGAATTATGATCTTGATGGATTTATATTGTTTTGTTACAACGGCGAAATAAAACAAGAAACTCTTCCAGAGTAATAAGGTATATTCTGATAATACACCTTCATATATTTCAGTGTTTCATCTCTGGCTTGGTTCATGTCCAATCAGGAAACTAGTTTTGTAACTATTGGCCAAAGAGTATTGGCAGACCCACTGAGGTATGCCCTTCTTTCCTTCAACAGGGATTTTGTTACACAATGCAAATACTTTTCATGTCCTTCTGCTGATATGTGTGTACCCATCGAGATTTTGTTTGTGGTGATGAGGATAAAAATTATATATTGATGTATAAAATGTATGCAAGAATCATGTTAATTTTGAGGACTTTACTGGTTTATGCAACTAAAATTTAAATTCCGCGGACACTATAATTTGTAGAAGATATATATATATATATATATATATATATATATATATATATATATAGGCAACTAGCAAGCACTCAAATGAGAACCCAATTTAAAATGAGAACTGAGATCTAATCTCATCCCTCTATTTCTTTTAATTTACACCATTCAATTTAGTTATATACATATAACTATGTATATATCACCACTAAGATGTGAAATTTCTCCTCACTGCTTCTCCTGTCCATCATCACAAACCACCACCTTGCTATCATTTCCAGTCGCACCTTTCTCTAACCTGTCACTGTCATACACCACCTGCCATTAATATTCCATTTTTTCCGACTTGTTATCGACCTTTATCAATGATTTACTACTCCGTGATGTATCACCGTAAACTCCTTCATCAAGATGCTCCATCTCCTATATACTCCTCCGATCTGTCACCGATTTACTCCATCTTCTCCGATCTGTCATTACTTTCTTATTTGATTTGTTTATTTGGCTGCCACTAACCTCTCCAGCAGCCTCTTCGATGGAGGCACAACGTAAACTATAGGTTTTTTATGATTTATGTTAGAAAATAATTTTGGTGATTTGTATTTAAACGTGATAATTTTGTAGTTGTGTTGGTGGTGACAGTTTGGTGATAGTATAAATTTTGATGATTTAGATTTGAATTTGATGATTCCAGTTTAAAATTTGTGATTTTGGTGGTGAAAAAGTAGTTGTGTGATGGTGGTTAGTAGTATGATGGTGTGATGGTGATGACGATGATGATAACCTATAATGGCGATGAAGGTGAGTTAATGGCGTATGTTGCGTTGACAGTCCTGTTGTAGTGATGTGGTGATGTGTGAAGTTAATTGTTCTAAATATATGATTTAGTGATTTGTTAATAATATTTTGGTGATTTGTATTGGTTCTTAGTTTTCATTATAAGAAAGTTCTCATTAGAGTATTTCTCTCTCTCTCTCTCTCTCTCTCTCTCTATATATATATATCAGCTGATCCAGTCCTCTGCTGCTAATTTTTTTCATGATTGGTGGTCTCTTTAACCTCATTTTCATGCTTCTGTGACCAAACTAAAAATTATTTCCCCACCCAAGTTTAGGAGATATTATATCTTATTGTTGTTTTTAACTTTGTTAATTTGGTTTTTATGATATAGGATTGTGCTAAGTTCGGTATTATATTACTGAAATTTAAATATCTCTGGCACTATTCCATGTCTAACATTTCCAGACGTTTATTAGTCATTTACAGTAATCTTTGCATTAAAATGTATACTATGATTCCTGTCCAGGCCTCAAACCAATAATGTGTAATATTGAAGTTCTCACCATCTCATATACGAAATGACTTCCACCATTTTGTTTTTCTCATTAATATTAAATCCTGGTAATTGATCATAGCCTACTTTAATGATCTTTCATCTGAAGTGTGAATTGTACCTTATATCTTTAGTCATGATTTCTCACTTTGCTAATTATTTCACTCTATAGTTAGGTATAAAAATGAATTAATAATGCTTCTATGTTATACATATCTAAATTGCACTGTTCTTTTACACAGAGTACGATTCCATTATGGACATCCTGATATATTCGACAGAATTTTTCATATAACAAGGGGTGGCATAAGCAAAGCTTCAAAAAAAGTTAACCTAAGTGAGGATATATTTTCAGGTAAACCTCATCTTAATCTAAAATGCACTATTTTTAAGTTGTCATTCACTGATAGGAATGTTCTTCAGGTTACAATTCCATTCTGCGAGGTGGATATATAACACATCATGAATATATACAAGTTGGAAAGGGCCGTGATGTGGGGATGAATCAAATATCCCTTTTTGAGGCTAAGGTTTCCGGTGGGAACGGCGAGCAGACGCTTAGTCGTGATGTTTATCGACTAGGACGACGGTTTGACTTTTATAGGATGATGTCCTTTTACTTTACCACAGTTGGCTTCTACTTTAGCAGCATGGTATACTTCATGAATCCAGTATTAGTTACTTGTGATAATTCCCTCGGCCCCTCTCTTTAAACCCATAGAACAACACATGCACACAAAAATAAAATGGTGATTGGCTGCTTGTGTTTCAAATTGAAACTGCTATTTAGGCAAACAATTAACATGATGGAATAGTCCACTTCCTTAGATTGGTAAATTTATGGTATCTACATTCCTCTCAACATTGTGTATTATTCGAACCCACATTATCTATGTTGGATGCAATATCATGTATGGTCGTTTGGGTCTCTAAGCTAAGATTCCCTAATTAGAATCTAATATTGGGTTTTCAAGACTTGATCCCTCGTATTAAAGCTTTACTACTTAGTTTCTATGGTATTGTCTATCAAATTAATCCACTGAGAATATACATAGCATGAATTATATACCCATTTTTTCCAGGTAACCGTACTTATAGTATATGTATTTTTATATGGGCGCCTATATTTGGTCCTGAGTGGGCTGGAAAAGCGAATAATAGACGATCCAAATCTTCGTGTAAGCAAGTCCCTGGAAGGTGCTCTGGCCCCCCAGTCCATCTATCAGCTGGGTTTGTTGCTTGTACTACCTATGGTCATGGAAATTGGTCTTGAAAGAGGATTTGGCACTGCGGTGGGTGATTTTATAGTTATGCAGCTTCAGCTGGCCAGTGTGTTCTTTACATTCCAGCTTGGGACAAAAGCCCACTATTATGGTAGAACTATTCTTCATGGCGGTTCTAAATACCGAGCTACGGGCCGTGGATTCGTTGTTTTCCATGCAAAATTTGCTGAGAATTACAGGATGTACTCACGTAGCCATTTTGTGAAAGGATTAGAGATGGTTATTCTGTTGATTATATATCAAGTCTATGGGGAATCTTATCGTAATTCAAATCTGAACATGTTTGTCACTCTGTCAGTGTGGTTTTTAGCTGTATCCTGGTTGTTTGCTCCTTTTGTGTTCAATCCTTCAGGATTTGACTGGCAGAAAACGGTGGATGATTGGACGGATTGGAAGAGGTGGATGGGAAATCGTGGTGGTATTGGTATATCACTTGACAAAAGTTGGGAGTCCTGGTGGGATGACGAACAAGAACATTTAAAACACACAAGCATAAGGGGTAGAGTGCTCGAGATAATCCTTGCTCTCCGCTTTTTCATTTACCAATATGGAATTGTATATCACCTTGACATAGCTCATGAAGATAAGGATTTAATGGTACATGTTTCTTTCTCTTCTTGATTTTATTTATCTATATACTGCAGTATAATGCGGCCATCAACGAATTCACTAATATATGTTCTGTAGGTTTATGGACTTTCTTGGTTCGTCATGGCAACAATTCTTCTGGTCTTAAAGGTATACATATTTAACCCTTAAAAAAGTAGATACGATTACAGTGTTTTTAGGCTGGTTGCTAATTTTAGTGATGCAAACATGTCTCTTTCGAGTCATGATCTATATGCATAAACTGCTGGAGATTATGATGTATAATGTCATTTCACATATTGATACTACCCAGCAAATCTCTGAAATATGATACTTCTTTGCTTCTCATGTCTAATTGTGTTCGTACCTCCAGCTATTATCTATGGGCAGACGAAAATTTGGTACCGATTTTCAACTTATGTTCAGGATTGTGAAGGTGCTTTTGTTCTTTGGCTTCGTCACAGTCACAATTATCTTGTTTCTAGTATGCGGTCTCACTGTAAGTGATGTATTTGCTGCTATCCTTGCCTTTGCACCCACTGGGTGGGCTATTATCCTGGTTAGTATAAGTTTTGTGCCAAAGTTTATCAATGTCATGTGCAAGTTTTTAACCAAAAAGACCGAAGAATGCACTCAAGCTTACCTTGCTACAAACTTCTGTACTTTTCTTTTTACAGATTGGTCAAGCATGCAAACCCTGTTTGAGGCGTATAGGATTCTGGAAGTCCATAATGGAGTTGGCGAGAGCATACGAATGTGTAATGTCAGTGTTAATATTCATGCCCATAGTTGTTTTATCCTGGTTCCCGTTCGTCTCAGAATTCCAAACAAGGTTGCTCTTTAATCAAGCTTTTAGTAGAGGTCTCCAGATATCTATGATTCTGTCAGGAAAGAAAGAAGACAAAAAATCATCCACTTGAACTTTGTAGCTGATATTGACCATCCATTTCTTGTATATCTTTATATATATGCTTCTTACTTTCTTGTCAAAGATAATGGTGCGGTGCTTGCTGTGACCGCTGACTGCTGTCAAGTTCTGGTTGTAGGCAAATGCAATTTTTTCCAGATAAGATAAAACATTAATATTTATAAGTATGAGTTCAAACCACACAATACGTGCGTGCGTGACATTCCGTTCTGAAATTATGCATACGATTTAAAATTCGTAAAAGTAGCTGCAGAACAACTCATTTCTATTGTTATAGCAAAGGGAGAGACTGGCACAAAGCAGTTAAGCAAGGCAAGATTGTATGAAATGTGGATGTTATTTTCACCCATTAATTTAACTGTTTCGTATAATAATTTGTCAACTCGTCTCTACTGCAACCCGGGAAGTAATTCCATGGAACTATTGCCGGCAGCTCTTACTAACTCTAGTGTACATGCTGCATTCCTTGTGCGTATGTTTGTATGCGTACATTTACGAGTTTTGTGCTTTTCACAAACTTCATCTATAAGAGGGAGGAGCCTAAGTTGGTCACTGTCAACATAGTAGATAGTAGTCACTAGTGTTCTGCAATTTTAACCAAGGACAACTCAGAGACAAACTCGAGGTTTTTTCATGGTTCGGCTAGGGGGCGGCTTAGGACAACACAATAAGAATGATCGGACATGGCCTCTAAAAATTTAAAAGTTCTCAAAATATGTCACCTCGCGCACCTCTTCATCGATATTACTTGTCTCTGGAAAACTAATCTAAATTTATTTTTAATCCTAATCGTAATTTGTCGAATCAAGTTCATATTCATATAATCATACCCTATGGCTTATGTATGACATTGTTTTTCAAAAGAAAGTTCTGCTGGACTTGCATTTCTATTAATTAATCAGTAATTATTCGACTATAATACTATAAATTATGGCTTATCTATAATCATTGAATTGATAATGTATCATTTATAAATTACTAATATCAAAACACTCATATATTAACATGTATGAATAATAGACTAATTAAATTAATTTGGAACTAAGTGTTTATCTCTTTCCTGCGGGTAAAAAGAAAAATGAAGCAAAATGGAAGACTGGGAAGTAGACAAAACCATTGCACTCATGGGAAGAAACTGTAAGCTTGGAAGCAGACAAACCACTCCACTCCTGGAAAAAATTGGAAGCCTGGGAATTAGACAAAGTATTTGCACTGTTGGCTAATAAGTGTGTAGATAAAAATCCAAACTATATATTTAACTGGACTAGTTTCTTCTACTTAATTAATAAAATCTGCACATAACTACCCATGCACAGTTGAAGTCAGGACAAATCTAGGCATTTCCCACATAAATACATAACCATATTCCATATATATAGGCTTAGGTCCACCATAATCGGACCTCCCGTATTCACATAAAAAACAATTTTTGTGTCTTACCAAGTGCGTTAAGTATGCTGCAACATGCCAACATACGTATGTCAAGTGATCAGAATTTAGATGTCAAGGGCCAAGACTACTAATCAGATATTTAATTTTGGTGGAAAATTAAATATTAAACATCATTATCATTTTTCAGCATCTTTCTATTATGCTTCTAACTGCTAGCTTGTGTAAATTTACAACTACCACCACCTTCCTTGCTTCACCAAATACTTGCATAGTGCATATATATAGCTACATATATAAATAGATCCTTCGTTCATAACAAGAAGAAAAGAAATAGGTTTATAACATACTCTTGACCAAATCAAAAGACTTCTTCTTCTGGTACTTGCATTTTTCTTCCTATAAAAATATACATGGGGAAGAAAAATGTGAGAATATCTAAGAGGAAGAGCAGTTGTAGTAATAGTACAAGTCATGCACAGGAGAATTTTAAGCATTTGGTTAAGGTTTTGAAGCCTAGAGTTTATATTACTGATGTTTCTGACTTCAAATCTCTTGTTCAGAAGCTTACTGGAAATGGAATTACCATTCCTCCTCAAATTCCAATTTTGTCACAATCTTCGATGTCCTCGATTATATTGCAACCAAGCGATGATCAACAAGTTCAGATTATGCAGAATAATATTATTGTAGATCAAGATTGTTACTATGGTTTCCAGGAAAGTAGTCCCGAGTGGTCTTTTGAACGTTCTTGTTCTGAAATAATTAATGTCCCCTTAACGATGTTTGATACACGGAATATTTCAGTAGGAGAGATGTCTACTCAAAATTTTAATAATGACATGATTGATGAGTTTCATTCTTCTTTATTTGGGATCCATGAAGACATGAGTCTTGTACGATATGGAGACGAGGTGGGGTATTCATGGATTGCAGAGATGAATAATCATTTTAACC
Organism: Oenanthe javanica; assembly: GCA_008931105.1. Lineage (NCBI taxonomy): Eukaryota > Viridiplantae > Streptophyta > Magnoliopsida > Apiales > Apiaceae > Oenanthe > Oenanthe javanica. Next base: position 69,319 of record QRFB01000078.1, on the reverse strand, counting down.
ATAACCACGAGGCTCCCATAATGCCAGTGGAGGTTTGTGAGTATGCTTATGATCTTTCAGAAATGTTGTGCTAGCAGTGTGCCTCAGTGATTTTTCAACGTGCAGGAATGAATGTGTTTTCTTAATTTGTGTTCAGGTTCATAAACTGTTGATATATGAAGGAAACTTATTGCAAATATGATGGTGTTTGGTATATAGCTTATTTTGTAAAAAACAAGTACTTATATCTCCGAAAGAATAAGTACTCAAAATAAGCTAATGCTAAACCAAACAACTTCGCTCGATGGGTATAGCTGCTTGCAGCAGAAATCGCTAGCCTTGTTAACTTGTCATTCATAAATGTATATAGATGCTATCATGAACTGAGTTGGCCAAAGCTATCGAGCTTCAAGCTAGCTAGGAGCGGAATGTATGTATTATATATGCGTCATCTGACATTAATATGCATGAGTGCTATCAAGAACTTCAAATTCGCATAATTTTTCATCTTCCACACATTCATTCTTCATGTATAGTTTAGTTCAGTTTTGATCTCCAATCTTCACGCATCAAAAATGGAATTCTAATTGGTTCCAACATTAAAACTGAAATTTTACCAAAACACTTAAAAGTTAAAATGCATTAGCAAAGTAATTAAAAGCCAAGTGAGACTTTTATCTTTTCTTTTGTCAACACAGCCTCATTTTACACTTTCCTATAAGAATGCTAATGTTTATGTCAAGTTAAAATATGAGAACAGGTCACATCTCTCCCTACTCATGTACAAATATATAATCCACTGTTTTTTTAACAAAGTAATAAGAAACAGAAAAAAAATGTTTCTGTCTTGCAAATTGATTAAAATATTGCAAATTACAAATGCAGACAATTTTAAATAAAGTCACAAAGAGTTTACAGAAAACAAGTGGTAATTATGTATAATAAATCTTTGATGAAACAGACACATTTAGATGTTATGAATGGTGAGAGTTTAGTATTCTGTGCCCTTTTGGTTAAAAATACTGAAGTACTCGTGCCTATTCAACACATGGTAAAAATAAAAAGTATTAGACTTCTGTTTGATTATTTGCTGTAAAAATGTCAACCTAAAATGCTAGAATAATAGTGAATTGCAATCATTATCTATATAACTTAACAAGCAGTAATACTAACAGATATAACCTATTCAAACAAACATATTTTTTTATGGTATCAAAAGAGAATGTATGTGATATAAGCAAATTTCAACTACAGCTATATGTTGCTAAAACATGAATAGTTTGGCACAGGCCTAAATTTCATCTAACACTCTAAGAACTACTATTTATTTTTTAAGAAAAGGATAATAAATGAATATCACAAATTTGGGTAAATGCCATTTACATTTTCTTCTACGGAAGCTGCTGATTAGCTTGAGTTTGAGTATACAAGGACTTCAACTGCTTACTTGTGAGCTTGCTGTTACAGAGAGCCAATTGAAGTTGCAAATCATCAGACCACCATTGCTTCAACCCATGTGCCTCTTGAAAATTTTGATTTCTCTTTGACAACACAAATAGCTTTGCTGCAGCAGCTTGCCCGTTTTTAAGACTAACATTCTCATTGTCTTTCTCCTCTTGATTTTCTTCTGTTCCAGCAGGATCAGTATAATAGCAGCAGATATAGTCACTGTTGTTCACATACAAGTGAGGCACCCATTTTTCCGATCCACTAGTAGAAGTGTTTGCATTTTCCTCTACCTCAGTGCTAGCTGGAGTTTCATTGCTATAAGGAAGCACTGATCTGAGCCTCTTCCAAACAAAACCAGCTTTCTCTCCAGTGACTTTTAAAGTCATGGCTAGTGATACAGAAGGTGGATTAAACAAATGAGTATTCACAAAGATACCTTGTTTAGCTAATGTTTTTCCCACTTGAAGGGCAAATCCAGCTCCTAAAGATTGGCCTGCAACACATACATTGCCACCTCCATACTTATCTGCAATAGCTTTTAGTGCCTCAAGTGCTCCATTGAATCTAACAGTATCTTTTAGGCTTCCCCAAGCTAGAAAATGGAGGTCATCTTCTATATCTCGTCAAATTGTTGAGCTTTTAAGTAATGTACCTCTTAGTACTAAGACAGCCCTAGGAGCACCAGTGGGTCTCATCAGTATGAAGTCTGCTAATGCAGCAGTTCGATCCCATTCTAGTATAGCACCATATATGGATCCATCTCGGTCGTCAAATAAGGTTTGGGACAGCTTGTACTTAAAAGGTATCCACCACTTTGGAGCAAGAGCACTTCCTTCTGTCTTATTTTCTTGCCTGTCAAGTTCGAGCAGGTAAACGGCTTGTATGAAACATGCAACGACCGTCTTCCTGTAATTCCCATTCTTCCTGATAAAAATTCATCAATGTGGTATGAACGATTGAGTACTTATTGAGATGAAAAATGAATTAAGTAAAACAACTTTCTTCGTCCAGAAAAAATAAATTATGAATGGAAATGGGAGTAGGCCAATATATATATACATAAGTTGATAAATTGTACTCGTATCTATGTTTATATAGGTGCACAAGAAGTGTGGCAACCTACATATAACTCTTCTTTATCAAATAAAAAAGAGATGATATATTAGACTCCCCAAGCTAAAGATTACTCACTTGACTAAAGCACTATCTTATATATGCATCTATATGACTGGATTATGGATTTAGAACCACTCAAAACAATAAAAATAGAGACAAATATCATTATACGAGGAAAGAATGACAATAAGCCAATCCTTTCCTTTTCCGGGGATCTCTCCAAAGTTAGAAAAACCGCTAGAGATTCATATATTGGTTATACCTGACTTCTTCTACTACAGCAAGACAATGACCACCTATATGCATATAATTGTCAAGCAACAAACTCACATGACATTAGCATTACTGCCATTACATATATTCATATTCTTCCTCATAGACCTGAAAGTTAGTTCCTACGACAAAGTTTTTGTGGAAATTAAGTGTTAATGTAAATAGTTTGTCAAATCACTTTCAAACCGTTAATCAGTTGTATATATAATTACAGACTGTCAAGAGAAATAATATACAAGATTGTTCGGATCAGATAGATCCTGTCACAGACCTTAAATTTAGATCTAATGCAGGCAGGATATAATTTTGTACTTTTTCAAGTATCACATCATAAGACAAACAAGAGGCCAGAACAAAGATTCTTTCCTTGACATTAATATGATCCCTATATGACTACAATTCTAGAGGAGAAATCAATGGGAGTAAGGACAAGGGAAAAGTCACCATATACTATTAGTGGCAATGTGTTTTAGACTGCAAATAAGTGTATGTTTAAAGAGTGACATCAGCACTTTTTCAGAAGCTGATAACACAACCACTATTCTAGGCGCAAAGATTTAATTACAAAGACAAACTAATTAAAATATTGTGTATAGTTATATTGCTCAAGTACAAGGCAGTTGAGGATTTAGTTGTCGTAAAACCTGAATGTAGTTAAAGTATTACATAATGAAACAGTGGTAAAGGTCTGTACCCATGTTCTGAATCCTAAGAAGGGATAGGACTTAGGAGCACCGTTTAACAACTTGGTTTGCCTTTGAAAAATAAAAAAGTAGTGCAAGTTATCCCTCCCAGTTTAAATTTAAGTATCTGCAGTGTGAAGGACCCAATATATACATCACAGCCAGATAATGGCCTTACAAATAAAAAATAAGCACATACTTATCCTCCTTGTAGTTCGAAAGAATGAAATTTGAACTATATATATATTGTGTATGAAATGAACTTTGAACTACATTGTGGGTACATATTCATAGTTCTTGTTCCTTCCGTCACTCCATTTCAACCTATTCAAAATAGAGTTCAAAAGCCACCAATTTAAAAGGGAATGCTCAATTCTTATTCCTATTCATAGTTTCCTTTTCGGTACCAAGTCATCTGTTCCGAATCCTCAACTGCCCTCTTACATCCTTGATTTTGTTCATAATTTTGCATTCCATTCTACCCAATCAAACGGTTCATTTATCCTTAAGAAAACTAAACACCACAGTGTAAAGCCTAATCAATTAGCCAACCCCCAAAAAAACCCCAACTACTGCAACTAAAACTTGCGACAAAATAAGATTCCAGTACCATATTTAGTCCAAGTAGAATTTGGGTGAAAGTAGGATTTGGGCTAACACAATTTTACTCCAGTTGCAGAACATGTTATAGTTATACAAACAAGATATCAGTATTACAATCTGCCCGGTATAAAGTATTTAAGTATGAAAACAAAGTTAAATACATTAGGGAAACCAATTAAGAGAAGAAACTTTACGAGGTCCAGATACATGAAACGCATACGGATGATTATTATTATCATCACAATTATCATCACATGTAGATGTATCTGTAGCCTCTGCCTCTGCTTCTTCTGCTGCTGAATTTTCATTCTCTTTCGAAACCAGCACCGTATTGTTTGTCACTAGCTCCTCTGCATTGTCCTTGTTGGTCATTACTATAGTGTTTGTACATGCATGTGTTTTGTTCAGTGACAGAGAGGGAAGAAAAGAGAGTAGAGATGAAACTTGTACGTGCATGTTTTGTGTATGTTTTACATGTTGTTTAACTGATTCTGAGGATTTAAGGAGCAATATTCTTAATCTAGTTGGAGAGATACATCTATGTATCAACGTTCTGTAAATCATCAGAATGACAGATGTCTAGGGTTCGTGTACTCATTAATCATTCAATATCGAAAGTTTTAAATGAATATAATATGTGGAGTAAATTTCATTTTGGTGACTCCAGTGAATTTCAAAATGATAGCCGTAATTTAAAATTTTTAAATCGATGGCTAAAGTTTAATTAAATTTTAAAATATTGGCTCTAATTTAAGACTTACAAATCGGTGACCGTTATTTTTACCGAATTTTAAAAAGGTGGTTGTACTTTAAGAAAAAATGTTAAAAATAACATTTTTTTTTAAAAATAATAAAAATAACAATTTTTAGGTAGAGTGGCGATTTTTACCAGATCATATACGCATTTGTGAAATTTGGTAAAAATAATGGTTATTGATTTGTAAATTATAAACGACAACTAATATTTTGAAATTCAGTACAAACTTTGGCCACCAAAATTAATTTTACTCTAATATGTGATAAGTTTCAGAGAAAAGAGCCTTTTAATTACAATTTCAAGATAAAATGTCTTAAATATCACTATTCAATAAAATGACCCCTCTTATTAATCATAAACCCGTAACTTGAAATCACATTTATAAAATTTGTAAACCTCTGCCATAAACAAGTAGATCTCTGAGAGAAAAGGCCCTGAATGTCACAATTTGGGTGGAAAAATGCCCTAAATGGCACAACTCGTAATAATGGCCCTAAATAGTACTCCAAAACGCTACATAGTGTGGCGTGCTATAAAAGGGGTGAAAACGCTACTTCGTGTAGCGTTTTGCACTTTTTTAAAAAAAATCGGGGAAAAACGCTACTTCGTGTAGCGTTTTGAATTTTTTTTAATTTTTTTGGGGAAAAACGCTACTTTATCTTAGGTTCTGGGCTAAAAAACGCGGCTTAAAGTAGCGTTTTGGGGAATTATTATTTTTTTCAAAACTCTACACGATGTAGCGTTTTTGAGTGCTATTTAGGGCCATTTTTTTTGGTGTGCCATTTAAGGTATTTTCTCCCCAAATTATGATATATAGGGCCAACACCCGATCTCTGAGCCGCTGTGCATCTATTTATTTATGTTTCAGTGCTGTGGACATGGACTTTTCTACATCGTATCTATATTTATGTTTTTAAGATTTTCTTTTAAAAAAAAAAGATTCAATAAAAACATGACTTCAAGTTACATTTCTTAAAACCCAACTTAAAATTGCGTTTTTAAACGACAAAAAGGGTCATTTTTATGAAATGTGATATTTTGGATCACTTTTCTTTAAAGTGTGATAATAAAGGTCAATATCATAACTTTTATTTATTAGTATGATTATTATTTTAATAATAATTAATAAGAATGATCAAGCATACATCAATCCAATTTCTGATAAAACTGTTAGGCCCCGTTTGTTATTGTTGTTATAGGCAATTGTAACTTTCGAATGTATTTGTTAAAATTCAAAATCTGTTGTGTGCAAAAACGGTTTTGATCTAAAAGATGCGATTAAAGAAAGTATGTCTTTACTTTTAAAAAAAAAATGTTTTACAATTTTTGCAGAAAGTAACTACATGTTAAACAGTGTGAGTGTTGCAGAAGGGGGTGAATGCAACTTGATAATTTATCACTAATCTTGCTAACAACAAATAAGAAGTAATAATATCAAGTAAGAAATGCAAACAAAAGTAAGCAAGCAATTAAAGACAGGTGTTTAACTTCAAAAATTAATTTTATTAATTTTTGTTTGCTACAACTGACTGGAAAATAATTTCAGTTTCGATAGATACAATAACAATGAGTTTGCTAATGTTTCTATGCTTGAGAAAATTCTAGCTCAGTTGATTAAGTTAATGTACTTGTGAGATATGTGTATTTATACTGAAACACATATTTCACTTACAAGTATACTTTCCCTTGTTCCTAGAGCAAAATTTGAAATAGAAACTTTGGTTTTTCCATTCAAATTTGTCTTCATTCCATTTGTAGATAAAGTTATTTTGAGATGTACAAATATCCTTGACTCATTGAGCATGCTTTATCTTTTTGCTTGTCTTTTCCCAAGTTGCAGTAGTAGGCTTGACAGACTAGATAGTAATGTCAAAATCAATCCTTAAATTTTCACTACCTAGTCCGCTACCTGAAACAGACTGTGAACTTCACTAAAAGGTTAATGTCAACCTTTATCTTCTCTTTGATGATAATATCTTTGACTCCGCATACTTTACTGTCAAACTTGATAGTCTACTAAAACATGTTGTCTTCCAAAGCTGTTGTCAACTATCCCCGCCAATGTTGCTGTCAACTATCCCCGCCAAAATTGCTGTCAATAAAACTTGTTGTTTTCAAATCTTTATTCTCCGTCAAATTTACTGTCAAAGGAATAGTTGCTGTCACTAATACTTGCTGTCTTCGAATCTTCATTCTCCACCAAGTTTATTGGCAATGTAATAGTTGATGTCGTCTGTTCCAAATGTGCTGTCACTTGAATATATTGTCGTAGGTTTCAGTTGCAGAATGTTACTGTCAATATCTTGATCAATGTTGTGCATGAACACTTTATGAACTTATACTTCATATATCATGTTATTACATTTTTATAAGACAGTAACTATTGAGACTTATTGTCACCTACTTGGCTTTTAAATATATTATTACAAGTGACAACTAAACATACTGTCAATATACATATGACGGTACATTTTACTTAGTTAATTTCTAATTAATCTAAGTATCTTATAGTTGATTACAATATTAACACCACAATCCCTAACATTTATAATAAAATTAATTTTTTCAAAATAAGTTAAATAGAGGATTTTGAGTATTAAAATAAAAAAATAAATACTAAAATTATTTTAAAAATAAATAATAAGTAAGTTAATAAATTTAATAATATTTAGGGTTTTTTTTGAAAAATACTACATTTTTATTTTTTTTGAAAAATTCTTTTTTTAATTTTATATTTTACAAAAATACGATCCGGAAAGTTTTTTTCTTCAAAAATACTGTTTTGCAACCAATGCAACATGAATCAATTAAAATCAATCTCAAATATAACCACAATTAACTTCAGTTTTTTTTTAAAAATTGCATTCAATTGCATTTGGTTACAAATTTTATATAAAAAAGCTGCATTTACTTATTTTTAGTTGTAAACCATTATTTGTAAAAAAAATCAAACAAAAGTAAAATCACAAATAAAGTTAAAAAATAATATTTGATAAATACCGTAATATTTATTCTCACTATCAAGTCTGTGGCATAATAAAATTTTAATTAATTAATATATATGTATTTTGGAAGATTCTTGATTTTTGATGTTGTTGAATTTTCTCGGAGAGTTCAAAAAATCATGAATAAAAATGTTATGACCTAGTTCAGTTGAATATGTATTCAGTAGAATAGAATTTGTAATTCAATTAGGCCCAACTTGTTGTCCATTTATGTAACGCCCCCAAATCCGGGGTCAGGGATCTGGTCGTCACGTGAAAAACCTCAATATAAAATCACCTGTTTAATAATATTTTAAACCACCTGTAGTCATTNTCGGGGATCTGGTCGTCACGTGAAAATCCTCAATATAAAATCACCTGTTTAATAATATTTTAAACCACCTGTAGTCATTCAATATCTGAAAACTACAGCTACGACCCCAATTACCGAGATCTTTTAGATTATAGTTCTAGAAACAAGAATCCAAAAACCAATTATCAATTATTATAAACCTCAAATAATCAAATCGAATCTCGCTTGTGACCTCATCCATAAAATTTCCATAATTGATATCAACAATCTCTTTAAATCAATCTTATATTACCAGTATAACTTCGATAAAAAGTATACCAGCAGCTAGGACGGGTCTATACCAAGCAATATATATAATATATAATATACCAATATATATAAATAAAACTTACTCCAGATACAGACGTTCTGGATCCGAAAACTTCTTCGTAAAGATATCTTACTTTCTTCTTCCGAGCTACGCGGATAAATCTCGTCAATCTACTTTTTCTGAAAGGCTAATATTTTCTCATCCTGTCTGGAAAAGTGTATGATGAAAAGCAAGAGTGAGCCAAAGAAATGCTCAGCAAGTATATGAA